>OX418223.1:16007858-16256154 GCA_948455865.1 Conomelus anceps | reverse complement strand
ACTTCAGGAGCCGGAATTCCCGCAATGAAAGGATTAGTCTGATTGCTTATTGTTTCGCGTTCCATTCCAGGACTGTTGGAAAGTAATTTGAATTCCTCTACGAATTTGAATCTGTATTCCAATTTCAATACAGTTGTGATTATATTACTTATTGGACAAAAACAAGAAGGGGTGTATGCCCCTTTCTCTATCTTTGACAACTCATTCGGAATTGCTATGCATCTCGATTACACTGGAAAATTCCTGTGTTTACATTGCGTAAATTCCAGTAAGCAGAGAAGAATGATTAAATAATCTACTACAAAATTCTTATTCACTTTCCAGATTCCAGAAAACCATTATTTCCCAGTGTCCTATGGCATGCAGGCTCTACCTTACCACTTTATGAAAGTTATCATCATTGCTTCCAATATTCTGGGTTGGGGAAATTTACCAGCCCAAAATTGCAGTCTTCAAAACTGATATTTTCTGAATCTCCGATTTTTATTTTATCAGAATCGTGCTTCCACATATTTACTCCCATCTATTGGATTAATCTATTCCAACGATTGTATTTCATGCAAATTCAACATGTTGTGTAACCCAGCTTGCTAAGTTCAAGGGATGTTGCATACCAATCAAGGATTACAATAATAATCTACAAGTGAAATTTCGGTACACAAGTATCAATGGAACTAGTTGGTGAATTGTTATGCAAAATGGTATCATGAGCCAGCTATCCTCAAACCTGTGACACTTCTAGAATCTGTAAATTATACATTTCTATTAGAATAAAGCAAGAAAAAATCCTTTAGAAGGAGAAACACTGAAAGGAGAGAAGGGACAGAGACATCAAATCAGAAAAAGTGATAGAAGAGGGAAGAAAATAAAAGGAAAAGTGGAAAGGAAGAACAGGAAGGCAAGATGAATGAGAAGACATTGCTTATTAGGTGGAAGACCGAAATAATTGTTCTGAATTGCTAGGAAAAGAGTAGGAAAGAGAGGAGGGCAAGACAAGACAATAGAAAGAAGAAATGGACGCAAAAGGCAACGATAAAAATGGTGAAGGAAAAGGATGAAGCTCAGAAGATGACAGAGGAGGAATTGGAAAAAAGATAAAGAGTGAAGAAGAGTGAAATGAAGTAGAGTCCCACACGTCCAGCTAGTAAGTAAGTGAGCTACTTCCAACAGTTTTGTTTTCAATTTTCTGATAAACATCTTTCACTTTCAGTGGAAGCTCCTGTGATAGTAAAATTCCCTGTTGCAGTGAAACTATGACACGAGTTCTGGAAGACTGCAGTGGCATTGACCACGCCAACAAATAATGCAATGCAGTGAGCTTGCAACTATGTTAGGATTGTTGAACATATAACTTGCAACCACCTGAGTACACAGGTATAACTGCTGGGACTGCAACTCCAACCGTAATCACTGAGTTCAAACTTTCTTAACAAAATAATACAGTAATAGCATCTGAAAATGAAAAATTTTATCTGCGAAAAGTTGTTAAGTTCCCAAGAAGATAACAGTAATAAAATCGATTGATAACAGGAGTACTTGAGGTTTTCAGTCTAGATTATTTGGTGAATGAATGAATGAATGAATGAATGGTGAATGGTGAATTATGAATGAAGGATATCATAATGATATTGATGAATATATTTTTGAGGATGCAGTCGCTTTCTTTAATATATTTTTTTACAATGTTTATGCAAAGTAGAACATAAGCTATGGAAACTTTCGTAATGTAATTTATGTTTACGTATTTATAACTAGCTCGTAAAACGATTCTTGATGATTAACTCAAGACTATCTACATATTTGATCACCTATATGATAATTTTCAACCATATCCATGTCCCATTTCGTGGAATGAAAATGATAACATTTTCAAGTTGATATTATTAGGATCACAATCTGCTCATAATAGGAAGTAGCCTGCTAGCTGGAAAACAAAAGGGTGAAAGGAAAAAGTGTATTGGCCGAGACATGTGGATGGATTGTGTGTCAGGAACTGTTAAAGTTGAACGGTTCTAAATCAGGATGGAAGTGGGCCGGCCACTCAAAGTATTAGGTAACGTAGGATCAAGTCTTGATTGTAATTTTCAGTTTCTGCTATTTTCAGTTTGTAAGTTATGTTTTCTGTTATAATTCTATAATGATAAAATGAACAGAAAAAGGTAATAAAATGAGACAGAATAAGATAATGAATGCTTATTGTTGAAATATTAGGTAATACATCAATTATTGTAAACAGAAAAGTTTGTAGGTGTTTTGCATGAAGACACAGAAGTCGGTTTCCTTGACAGAAAATGAAAGTTTGACTGCAAGTCGTTGAATTCACTTGAAAAGTTAATATTAACAACGCAGTTCGTCATGGAACAAGAAATCCAGGAAAATTAGATCTTGGAACTGTTGATTATTTTTTATTTTGGATGAGGCCCACATGAGTTTCGAGACTTGTGCGTGGGTAATGAGGTGAATGGGTGAATGATGAGAAACATCCATGACTGAATGAGAGTCGAACCCAAGGCTGCAGGAAACGAAGCCAGCCAGAGCCCTATCTTATCACAGACAAGCGCTACAACCAACTGCGCTACCAGAGCCGCCAAAATTGAGCATTGAGTTTGCCGTTGTTCCTGTTTTTGTGTTCAAAAGAGAAATTCCGGTGGTTCGGAACCCACCTAAAACTGTAGGTCCAACTCATCAATCACAATCATTCAGCTCATCCATTATTCACGGACAGATCTCAGACTTATGTGGGCTTCATAAAAAAATCAAGCAGAAACATCTCGCTCAAGAAAGTATTGTTGAATGATGACAATAACCAATTCTGGCCCGTAGAAATGACCAATGATGATATTTTGAGCTCTTTTTTTATTGTCTTGTTACTTGTCATTGTTGAAACTTGAAGGCACCAGCTCTTGTTACTAAAAATTTTGAAATTACAAAAATTAATTTAATTAAAAACATGTTCTCATTCACGCTGGCCACATTTCTGTATTTTGGTGGAAAAACTTGCATTTTTCTATTCTTTTTCAGGGTTTTCTTGTTCAAATATGAATAATGTAGATTGTATAGTTTGATGACTTTCTTCTCAAATCATGATTGATTCTCCTAAATCATGACGCAACTCGTACCCATGCACAGATTTTCCTTTTCTGGGATGTTTGCTATGTCTGAGATTGTTCTTGTTAGAATTCATTTGTTTTCCAAATTCTCTTTTGAAAAATTTTGGAATGTAGAGAAACATGGCTGCAATCTTCACACTGAGATAATTGAATACTTTGATTAGAGTTGAGCTTGTATTCATGAAGGCTTTACTCAAAGCAAACTTGAAAAGCCTTTTGAATAAATGCTTTTCTGGTTTTCCTGAGTTTGGCAAGCCTCTAGGGAGGCTCCTGAATGCGGGCATAAGAATCGATCCGATATTTTCTGAGATTTTTGGTGATTTTTAATTTTCACTGAAACAAAACTCCGTACCATTGTGGATAATATGAAAGAATGCATTTGTAGAGCGAATCGGCTTTATTATTTATGGCAGAGATCTTTTGGCATGAGTCAGATTCACGAGGGTTTAACTACTCAAAAGTTGTAAGGACCCTTCGCTTCTATCCTACCTTTATTCATCCCAGTCTACAATATTGACCGAGCAATTTGTTTCTACCGCTGAACATTATGAGAGTTTTCCTTGCTTTTGTCTTACAAAGGAAAAACTTCTCTCAACCTATATATCATGTAGGAGGGCACTTTTACGGTTATGTGGTCTTTGAAGTGAAGTATGTAGGCCTATTAACCGGCGCTGCAGTTATGTTTCTGGACGTAGTCCAAAAAAGGTTGACACTCCCTTACCAGAGCTCCCTTTTCTCAACGACACCACGTCTTCCATTTTGCCGGCCCCACTAAGCTATTTGTGATGCCGGTAACTTGGTAATGGCGAAATAAAATTACCGCATTAAATGAAAAACATGATCTCAGAAAGATTTATTGCCCTCTACAGAACAACACATTATTTCTAGTGTGAGAATTATGTTTGGCACAACAAAAGATTGTATTATTATTTGTAAACTGGTTATTTTTTACTAACTTTTAAAGTAACTATTATTTGACTACAAGTTTTTGAGCGCAGTGGACATATTTGATTGGCTCCAAAAAATCAAGTAAGGATGGACGGAATACTTTAAAGTTTCATGCACCTTTTAAACTATGGACCTGATTGAGTTGCAGAAATAAGCAAATATTTGCTTGTTCTCATAACATATTATTTTTTAATACTTCTACAATGACAGAAAATACAACTAAGGATGAATAATGTTACTTGTGATGTGCAACGGTCTACTTGCCTATTTACCTTATACACTAAGAATGTCTATTTCATAGTATATCTATCGATTGTGAATCTCTCATCTTTTCATCAGAAAAATTAGGCATCTCACATTCGTACAGTAATACAGAGAAACATCTTTGTATAGAAAAAAGGTAATTTTTAGCGCATTCATATTACAAATAATGAGATTTTTTTGTGATTTATATTACTTCTTATTCTAAAATTATATTTAAATAACATTTCTTATTTATGTATCTACTTCTCAAAACATAAGTCCGTAATGCAGGCCCATAGGGGACTGAGGACCCTTTTTCTCAAGTGTATGTTTTTTGCAAGTTTGAGGACCCCAGGACAAATAGTAAATTTTCAACTTTTGAAGTTTTGAAATTTCTAATTGGAGATATGGGCACACAAATACGCGGGTTATTGGAAAGATTATCATCTATATCACCTATGACTACGTCCAAAAATATTATACTGTACAAGTATGACGAATTTTCAAAAATATTGTTATGAAACGCAAAAGGTGAGGAGGCAACCTTTGAGCGTTGACAGCTTTTTCCGGTCTTGATAACAGGCATTTCTTGTTTCTCCATATTCATCTCAACGCTCTCTTTTACTCTCATATGTCAAATGGGCTTCTGGCATTTTCGAGCTTATCCTAGACGATAGTTTATCTGTTTTGATAGAAAGATCAAGAGCTCTCTGGAACAAAACAAACAAAAATTTAAAAGCGGCTGTGCATGTATGTCATCAGGGAATTCGGTTGTTATTCAGATTTTAACACGTTCGTATCTGTGACAGCAGACATTCTTCTTTTCGTGGCAGTACACACTGTGGTATACAATAATTGTGATTACATGCATCAAGTGTAATTGATAATAGCCATGACAGACATTGTGCTTCGTACGAGCTTTTTTTATTATAGAATGTATTAACCGTTTATTGGACATTTCTTATGGAGTCATTGAACAGCATATTGTACACACAGTATTTAATTATTGATCAGCCTTTTGACAGTTGACCTTTGTACAGTGATTAATCTTTTTATAAAAATATTCATTGTTAGTTGAACGTTATTGAACTATTTGTTTCTTTATTGGTTTTATTTTATGATAATTACTTATTAGTGTCTTTTGTGAGTTTTTTTTTGAGGATGAAGCCCACATAGGTCTGAGACCTGTGTGTGGGTAATGAGTTGGATGATAGTGATTAATGAGTTGGACCTACAGTTTTAGATGGGTTTCGAACCACCGGGAAGTGATTTTACAGCAGAGAATGTGTCTTTTTTGCTGGTCAATCTAATCGTTCACCGTTACAAACAGGACCAACGAGAACGCAGCTTATCTCTATCTGATTGAACAGATACCTGCTACGGCTCGCGGCTATCACTTCCTTTAATTGTGCAAATAGAGTCTGGGTGTTACTTTCAAGTGTTTCCAGCATTATTTCAGTGATAGAACCAGTAACAATATAGTTATGACATCAAAAATTTATTTAACTTGTTATTATAACAATTTTCTCTATCTAATAATTCCAATTTTTAATTCCCATTTGGTCTCAAGTTGATACAAAATGTATTCTACTAGGTTGATAACTGCTGTAGTTACTTAAACAACTGAAGTATAATAATGTTATCCTACAATAATACATTATGATATCTCAGAAGGCCTATGTTATTGGGTCTAAAGTTCAATATGCGAGGATAAGCACATTCATGTTGCATGACTTTGACACCTATGGGAGGCACAACAGCTGCTTTGTAGCATGACTTCGTCACGTATGGCAGGAACAACAACTTACGAACAGGAACAATAATTATTATTATCAGCAATCCAAGTTTGAGAATCTGAGCAAGAGCAGATAATTACGATCCTCCTCTGATCTGTCGCTGAAGTAGCAAGGATGCTCCAATCTAGAGCCACACCCTGCTCTGCCAGCAGAAGATATTGTCTGGAAGTTAGCGTGTTCCTATTATTCGCCGTCGTCTACGTCGTTTGTCAAGCTAACATCGACAAATTAACGGCGAAATTCAATCAACAAGTCGAGTAGCGGCTTCGACAAATCATCATCTCGTATCGTTGAAGCTCATAGCAGTCAAGCAGCTCCTACACCCACACCAGGTAGAAACTTCCACACTAATTTGGAAATAGTTTTGAAACTTTGCCAGCCGTTTCAAGAGACCAATAAAATTCATGGAACAGGTGTTCGGTGCAGGATACAGGTGAATCGATTGAAATTCACATCATGTGAATGGTGACAGTGGCGTAATCAGTTCGAGTGCTAGTCTCTGAAAAGACTTTTTCGCTGGCTACTGTTCCTGTGGTCATGAGTTTGATTCAGCCATAAATATATCATATATATATATATATATCCCACCACTGACATATCATATATATATATATATATCCCACCACTGACACCATGTGAAGTAAGCACAAGATGTAGAATGAAGAACCATTTAATAAGTGTGTTACACAAACAAGATATACAAAACAGTTGCTAAGTGATGATAACAACAGCTGATACTACACTTTATCTCAGTACCCTTGCACAAGTCGCAAGATCATGTGGGCATCATCTGTCGGAAAAAGATATATTGAATCGAGTTGAGTTAACAGCAGTAAATCCAAGTTTGGCTGGTTTACAGAGTTTAAAAAGGATATGCAAAAGTTGGATGTATATAACAATGACAGATTTGCAAAATAGAGTAGGGCTAATAAATAAACTGAAAAACATTATTTTCTCAGACGAACCAAAAATTGAAGAAATACATCTTGATCAAAGCATTAGGATGAAGTATTTTACGAGTAAAAAGGAGATTAACATGACTTGAATGGTGAATGAATGTGGTTCCTATTAGGTTTTATACAAAGGAAAAAAATAAGTTGGGCTACGTGAGTTGAGAAAACGCAATTGTCCCAAACATCAGTCCGTCAGTCAGACCGCCCCCCACCAACGATAAAATACTAAAGCACTTGAGGTACGATCATTGATTCTTCTTTACGTTACAACCTCCCCTTTCCTTACCCCACCAACAAGCACTAGAAGTGGTTCTGAAAAATGTGTAGAACTCTAGATTTGGTAAAATTTATTTTTCACTCCTTTGTACAAAAGAGGCCTCCAGGGGTCCTCACCCAAGAAAAATTTGATTGTAATAAAGAATGAAAGATTAGCCTTTTACAGTCACCTAGTAAGACTCCCAGAGGAAAGACTAACGAAGAAACTACTAACATACCAACAGAAAAATAAAATTAAAAATAACTGGCTGAAAGAAATAGAAGAAGATCTTGAGGAACTTGAACTTATGTAGGATAAGATTTTGAATAGGGAAGAAAAAATGATTCTTAAAAATGAGACAACTCAATTAAAAATCAAAACTCCAAAACAGAGAAATTACAACATCACAGATGAGCAGAGACTCCAGAGATCCGAGAGAATGAAGACATATTGGGCACAGAAGAAACGTTTCCGAAAATGATCTTACCAATTTCGACTAGATTTGCTCCAATGAGGTCTTATAAAAAAAAGAATGAAATAGTAATTATTCAATAAATATACATTTGAATTACACAGAAATGCAACTGACCAAGTTGAACTAAGTTGAACCAAGTTGAGATCTAAGTTTGAGCTTGATGCACTCAGGATTGCAACATGGAACTCTGGAAGACAGCGATGGAGTTTCTTGTAAAGTGTTCTAGTAAAGTAGCTGATGTCATATACATGTCGATATGAGTGTATTGCAGCTCAATATACGAGTACTATATAACATTATGTATACTCAATAGCATGCTAGAGTGGTCCCAGTTGGGGAGATTATCAAATTGGGGTTTTTTCTAAGCAAAATTGTTCCACTAACCCCTTGCCTTCTTCCCACACCTTCAGGAGTAAAGTTACGATTTTGTTAGGGGGTGGTTTGAAACTGATGCTCTTCTCTGGACCATCCTTGCAATCATATACATCATAATATAGGCCTAAGCTTTCATAATCTGAAAAATTATAATAAATCTAGGAAGGAAGAGTTCAGATGAAACAAGTGGAAACAAAGAGGAAAGAGAATTTATCCCCACTATATAGATATATACTCTGAATATATACCGCTAATTGATCAAATCCAGCGCCAAAATGATACCTTCTGGTGGCACCTTGTTTGTCGATAGCAACGGAGAAGAAGTAGCTACTTATTTTTTACGTCTAGTTGTCAGTGAATGAGCTTGGGGGCGCCACTGGACCGGCACTGAGTAAGATTGAATTCTTCAGCAAGAAATTTAATCCACGCGTTTGTCGATAACGTTACTTTAATCACGCTCAAGTTGAAATAGCGTTGCAAGCCTCGCGAGGAGGACAACAGTCTACGACTGCTGGAGATGTTTATCAGAAAATTGAAACTCGGTCGGATGCCAGCACAAGAATGTCTGTCTGCAATCGGTTCTGCGTCTGCCTGTCTGGCTGTGGCCCTAGTCCTGGCCCTTTGCTTCGTCTTGGCTCGAAGTTTTCCCCTAGCACAACATCTCAACATGAATGTGCTGCTGTCAGTGACATGCGAACACGTGTCTTTTAGTTGCCCAGAAACGGATGCGTTCCGTTTGCCATTCTTTCCTCTTGTTTGCCTCTTCCCCTATTCCCCCATATCGTTATCCTCTCCATCATTTCTGTGCATTCATTCATTTTTCAATTTACTTCAATTCTTTCATCAAGCCACAATCTCAGAAATCACTTGCTGGAGGTGCATAAATACAGACTGTAGACTGAAATAGTTGAACCGCTTAATTTATTTGCCACAGCACCATGGTTTCACAGCTTACTTGCTGCATCAACAGCTGCACTGCAGTTGAAGGTTAGGATTACAATGAGAGTTGACATTTTTGACAATATTGATATTGATTTGTAGAGTATATCATTTTCTTGGGAAACAAATTCACAATAAAATTAAAATTGAGATAGAAAACTTAAATAGAAGAATGATAAAAGTTACATTAAAAAGTAAATAAAAGTAAAAGGGTTGCTAAATAAATTAAGTAGTTCGATAATTTCAGTATTTTTATTCATGATAGAAAGGCTCCACAACATCTTTTTGAACACAAAAAAATTCTTGCTGAAGGTTTTTAGTTATCTTAACGACAATAAGTAGGATTAGTATCCAATCTGACCTATCAAAAAAAGAACAAATGATTTATTATCCTTCAAGATGGAAGTATTATCCATCAAGAAGGAAGTATTATCCATCTTATTCTTCAAATAAATTATTATCCAATTGCACACAGTTTTTAATTATTAAAAAACAATTTTTTTCTATTTTTGCAGCTTCAGTTTTCTAACCCAAGTAGCTATCTAGTAGTGTTTTTGGAATCTGTGAATATTAAATTATTGCTTCCTTTTTTGCAGGTGAGTCCAAAACGAATGTTGAGTCTTGTCGATCCAGGTATGTGATAATATTTAAGTAATATTCAACTTTTATATCGTGTCTTTCTAACGAATGAATGAATGAATGAATTTTATTTCGCAAAAAATTTATAACAGAATACATCATTCTCAAAATACATACGTCAAAAATAAATCTAAATACTAAACAATTTACTGTAATAAACACTCAAATAATTTATAATTAGTGAAAAACTGAAATTTTAATATAAAATAAAACAAAATAAAGGAGAAACGAAATATTGCGGTATAACAATCGAAAATATATCCATTACGGTATGGCTTAAACTTTAAAGTCTACAGAGACGAAACATCAGCAAATAATAATATCGTTGTGCGCCAGTGCGAGTCGTACATTTATTAATCTTCATTGATAATTATTTCTCTCTCATATTGGTTTCACGTAAAGTACACAGCGTTCAGTAATGACAATGAAACGTCTATCTAGTGATTCATTTCCAACACAATTTTGATTCAGGTCTATTAGAATTCAAAAATGATATGAAAAGTATTCTTGTGCTTAGAACAAAGACATCGCTCCAGATAGTGGCTGAATAATCTTCTAATAAATCTGCAGCATGAATAAATTATACAGAACTGTTGAATTCCTAAATTGTAGCGATAGCGCAAGCAATAACACCCGACGAATTTTGTAGGCGAACTTCACATGTGTTGGCATGTAATAGGCTTTGTGTTGGGTCAGTGTGATGGCCAGGCCTGGCGCGTTGTGTGCGAGTCGCTTGGCGTGACTAGCCAGTCATCGCGTCACTGCATCGAACACATTGGAACATTCTCGAAATTCAACAAAGCCATCGGCGGCCGGCCATATTGCCAGATGGGAGCGAACATTGCTGTAATTAATTCCCTCATCCACGTCTCGACAATGCACACACTGTTTCGCTGTCGTCGTTCGCGGGACAGAATTTTCATTCGGCCTTTCTCCACGTCATTGACTTCTCCCCGAGTATTACTCATCCCTTCTGCTTCGCACACCCTTCAACATTGTCAGTCTCTTGGGAATTGTATAAATTGGACTTCATATTCGCGGTATGTCACTAGAAATGACAATAGACTCTTCCTATCCTTCCCCAATCCCTTCTCTGCTAGTGCTCTTCCCGTGGATTGTGCGGTCCCGGACATTTTGTAAGGCGCGGCGTTTGACTGTATTGTAGAGGAACCCGCATGAATTATCCTCTGACAAGCAACTTCCTAATGGACATGTTCTTGTCGGCTCTTGGCTCCAGTTCCCACAGCACATGGTAATGAGCATGCTCGCACACGGCCCTATTCTGTAACGCGTGGGATCGGGCAAAATGCTTTAGCCAGAAACTATTGCAGCGCCTCTGTTTGAACAGGCTAATGAAGGTCGCCATGCTTGGTTTGGATATTGTAAGGACTTGAATCAGTATTTATGCTACGTTCCCCAAGGGAAAGTTTGTCGAAGTTCAAATTATGAAAATACTCCAGGCTGCCTAGGATATTTCTTTATTGCAAGTAGATTTAACATGAACGAAGAATGTAGAACTAGTATTGAACAGATAATGTAACTTCTACACTACGTGCCACTTCCACTTAAGGCTGTGCGCAGGGGTTTTGGTCATAATTTTTTTCGAAGTTCATTGTATTGGATATTATTAAGGTATTGAAATGCTAACTATTGCCATGAGAAATTATTTCTTTCATCAAATATTTTATGGTTTATGGGAGTTTAAAGTTGAAATGTTTTGGTTTTTGGGGGCAATTGAACTCACCTACGAGTTATTTTAAACATTTTATAATTTTTTTATAACTGAAAGACACCTTGGGGAAAAGAATGACACATTTTTTATTTCAATTTAACAATAATTGGTCTTTCCAAAATAATTTTTTGAAAAACTGAAATTTTTTGCATGTTTTAAAAAAATTATTTTGAGAAAACTAATTATTTGATCAGAATGAAAAATATGTCATTTTGTTCCTCAATGTGTCTTTAATTTTTTTTTAAATTATCAAAAGTTTGAAATAACTAGGAGGGGAGATCAATTGCCCCCAAAAACCGAAAAATTTCAACTTTAAACTCCCATATTCCATAAAATATTTGATGAAAAAAATATTTTCTCATGGCAATAGTTAGCATTTCAATACCTTAATAATATCCAATACAATGAACTTCGAAAAAAAATGGTGACCAAAAACCCTGTGCACAGCCTTAACCTTGAACCCCTCCATTTAACCCACTATTTTACGGGTTAAATAGATGTGTGGAAGAGGGGGCCCATTTTCGCTCACAGCTTTTCTGTTTCATGAAGTGCATAGTTCAAATACGGACATTTTATCTATCCATCTATCCATTGAACAGACATGGTCTTCAGACTTCTGCAAGGTGGGGTGATGAGAATACCAAGTGAAGCCAGAAATCTAGTCTGAAAGTATTATATTTCATTGTATTTTAAGAAAAATATTGTCTTTAAGAAAATTAATTCAGAAGTAGTCATTATAAGTCATTACGTTATGAGGATTTTGAACAATACTCAATACTTATGCACTTATGCATTTATGACTAAACACTAAGATCATTTACTTGTGATTGAGATAGAAAACCTCATGAAAATTTGTTATCTCATGATTTTCAGTCTCTAAATTGCAATATACAGTCAGTTCTTAGCCAACAAGGTACGAACGTGATCAATAAAATACGTGTTATTTAGTATTATTTCCTATGAATTGTAGCCTAATAGAACATGTTAATGAAGAATTCAAAAACACTTATAATTTTATCTTAGACTTCAATCAGCTAGCTCAGTCAACTTCAGAAAAATAATTTCATCTTCTCTAAAAATTCATGTCCCAGATGGCTAAATCGAATAAAACTTCATATTATAAGATAATTTATCTAAAAAGTTAAACTTGCTCATCCAATCCCTCACAATATCACACGATCTAGCTAGTAGAAACTTAAAAAACTCTTTTCATTGGAAATTATAACTCACGTTATGGCGTGACAGCCGTTTCACTCTGTTGTCAAGAGCACTTTCAGACGACCTACAGTATACTTTTGACAACAGATTGAAATGGCCGTCACGCCATAACGTGAGTTATAATTTCCACTTGAAAGTGTTTTTCAAGTTTTTATTATATATTAGTGGAAACAAGATGGATCTTCAACATCATATCCAGCTAGTATTCAAATGTTGTGATGAATTCACAATGTTTTTGAACTTCGCGCTCAGGTACACTCTTTTGTTGGCAGTTGCTAGGTACATTATTTTAAATTTTATGGCAACCATTTGAAATTTTGTATATAAATTTCTGTGAATTGGAATTACTTATTAACATTAATATTTGACTTGCTCTTAGTGTATTAAAATTAATAAATATAAACTAATGTAAATCAATATTGTTTAAATCATGCACTTAATGATAAATGTGTGATTTAGAAGGCTGCCTAGCCATGGAATCATGCAAGGTGGCGTGATCTCCAGTTCTCGTTTTTTATTGGTTAAGTCTAGAAAAAATGTGAGTGTTTTGTTAAATCTTGCATCTCGATCAGGTAGCGTCTTTTTTAGTTGGCTTGGCTTTGATTTCTTGATGACTTGAGCTTACGAAGGGAGGACAAGCAATGGAGTAGAAATTAATTTTTTGATTTATGATGAGTTGAGGATTTTAATTTTTGCATTTTGAAATGTAGAGTTTTAATTACAGTTTGACCTTCCAGTTTTTTTATTTATCTTTTCAAGGGATTGAGTTTGATTAGTCTTCATAAATGTAATTGAATTAAATATCACCACCAAATTTTGGGTAAGTTTTTCAAGTTTCTAATGTCAGTAAATTATCAATTCCTATTGTGTCTTAAAATTGAATTCTGAGATAAATATGTCAGTAATGCAAAGATTTAACCTATAATTACTCTTTAGTTTAATTTCAAAGATTCTTATTTCTAAGAACACTTCAGGTTTCGTTTGAGAAATTCATTTGTCTAAGTTTCTCTGTGAAGTATCTAAAGGTTACCGTAGATGGACCATAAAAATTGTTTTCTGTTAGTAATTTCGAATGTAATGTTTTTCCTTTTGAGAAAGCCTTTACTAGTTGGTTGTGATTAAGTATTCTTGGCATAATGCTAAAATTTCAGTAATAGGTGAACTCGATTTAAATAATTATAGAAGTTTGGACTTTTCTTTGGATAGGAATTAATTATGTAACATAAAAGATTAGATAGATGAGATAAACTATGAGTGTATTATTTCTGAAACGTTTTACTAGAAATAACTTGAACTATTTAATGAAAGTAGCAGAGGTATCTCTATTTTTTATTGAACGATTTTGTAATCTAGAACTTTATGTCTCTTTAAAATCTGAATTTTATGTCTTTAAAATCTGAGTTAGAAAATCAAAATTTAATGAGAACGAATATTTGACCCATAGAGTATATTGTTGTATTCTTTTATTTTTGGTAAATTGTGAAATTGATTTTAGTTTGTAGTCAAGAGAGTAAAGAGCAAATTGTAGGACAAATTGGTTAATTTCAGTGGTCCCAGTTGGAGGTACGAGTTCTGGATCAATTTGGCATCACTAATTACCAGTTAGAAATTTCAACCTCATTTGGGATTACCAGATGAATCCTTAAGTTTGCTAATGGAGGGCAGAGACAAGAATATGTACCGGTAACTGTAGGATGAGTGTTCTAAGGACCAAATCAAGGTAACATATCAACAATTTCTAGTATTAGTGGGCCCACTCGTCGATAGTGCGATCGATTATATGGACTGACTTGAGGACACATTTGGGGGGAAAATTTAAAAGTCGAAAATACATCAAGAGAAAAGGTTTATTAGTTAAAAGTTTAAAGTTTGCAAGTGATGTTTGCCTCAGGAAGATTAATTATTAGTAACAAATTGTGACCTTTAATTATTTGATTGATATTATTTTATTGTGATAAGTTTCTGTGATATTGTGTTGTATGGTTTTTTGAATATGTTTGGTTTAGACAACGATTTAGGTTTATTTTGTTAGAAAAGAGTAATAAATCTGGAAGGTCATTACTGAAGCTGTGTTTAATTGTCTCTTCCGGTTCTTGTTGATTAGAGTGTTTGGTCAGTCAAGCAAACAGTAAAAATGCTGTTTGGGTAATTTCTTTTATGTTGTCCGTTCAAAATTCAAAATTTACAATTAAAATAAATAGAGGACGGCATAAAAAACTGCGCCACTCTGCTGGTACATTTTCTTTATGGGCATTATTTCAAACTTTATTAAAATATCTATTGACTAGATTTCACTGATGCTAAATAATTTATGTCCAAATTCATCTGACCATTCACCTATGATACATGAGTGCGGATAGTGGGCAATTAATAGGCAACCTAGATTGTAGTTAGTGAGAAAGTAAGTGTTAAATTTGAGAAACCGATTTTTTGTAGTACTAATCTAGTTGACCAAGTTGAGCCCAGTTTCAATTTTAAACGTTGCAAGATGGCAAGTTCTCCAGTCCGCTCTCCTAATGTAGCCAATGTTCCAGTGGTGAACTATTGGGATTTGAAAGCTCAAGTGGATAGTCTTTTTGACTTGACACCTTTTTCAATCCAGAAAATTAATCCGAATTATCTTGTGAAAGACACTTTGCTTTTTGAACTGGAAACTTTAGGATTTCCAATTAGTACTATACAAGATTTAGATGTGGACAGTTTAAGAGCCAAATATAGAGCTACTAAAGCCGATCCTGATGCAAAAATTTTTCGAATTGTGTATAATGAGAGTAATGTAATTTCTGAACTTGACAAAATCAATTCTATTCTTGTTAAATTTAACGAATATGTGGGAAAATTTGATACTTTAAGTATGGTGGACAAAAAACCGAGTTTGGCAAAGGGAATTTCCATTTTCTTACACTTGATTAATAGAATCGTCCAGTTAATGACCTACGGTAAAGAAAAGTCTGATGATAGTATTATAACTCAGCTCAATGAAATTTTAGAACGAATGAAAATAATTAACGGTCTTCTTGTTGATATTCAATTGGAGATTAGGAGTAGAGTAGGTTCACCTGTACCTCAGGCGTTTACCACTCCTGCACTCAGTCCTACTGCGGCAATGTTTGAGACTGTGTCAGGACCAATAGAGGATAATGTGATGGATGCGCAAAATTTAGGGGACAATCCGGTACCTGGGGGAAGTAGAGTACATACCTTACCTAAATTAATAGTTACCCATGAGAATACTGAAGCAGGTAGGATAATGCCTATTCCACAGATAGCTAATCAGCAAGCAAGAATGAATCAATTTTTTCCTGTCTCCTCCAGACAGCAACAACACATCACAGGTAACGAGGTCAGATTTCAAACGTCATCACAATCTGTATTTAGCAATCTGTATAATAAACTTCCAAACCCAATTGAGCATTTAATGAAACAACTACCAACAAGTGATGGACTCATTGTAGAAAATTTGTTGAACTTTTTGTCAGTGGTGATAAAAATTCAAGCCTGTTCTAACCTACAGGGTGTTCAAGTTTTCAGCCTTATACATCCTTTTGTTATGGGTCCACTGGCGGAGAGATTGAAGCTGGCAATGGATTCTAATGCCTCTTTTGATGATTTTCACAGAGATGTATTGAATTATTTTGTACCAAGTCGTCTAATTGCGGTGATGGAAAGAGAAAAATGCTATCGTTTGCAGAGTAATGGTGAGCCTTTGTCCTCTTTTATTGTATCTATTAAGGAAGCGGCGACTTTGTTGAGGTTGAATAAAACAGAGGGGGAGATAGTGTCAACTATCTGCTCTGGGTTGAATCCAGCTGAACGTTCTAGACTGGTGTTTCAGAGTAGACCAAGCACGTTTGAGCAGTTGAATGAGCTCAGTGTACAATCCCAAAATTTGAGGTTTGCAGATATGGAAAGAGAACGTTTTGAAACAAGCATGAGTAATAGGAGTAAAGAACAAAAGGTCAATATCTCTTCTTCAACTTTTCCTAAAACTTGTTTTAATTGCCAGAAGGTAGGACATATTGCAAAATTTTGCAGATCAAATCCTGGTAGCCAAAATTTTAATAGAAATTCAAGTAGTCAAAGTCCAAAAGTTCAAATTCAGACTAATAATTTAAAAAAGCCAACTGATGTAAAGTGTTTTACCTGTCAAAAGTTAGGACATTATGCGCGCGATTGTAGGGGTAAAGAGAAGTGACTAGAGAGCTATAATAATAATAATAATAAACTTGGAAGAAAATTCAATAAAAAGAAAGATAGTTTCAAAGATAAATTAAATTCAAATAACTCCTTCTTAATTAATTGTATTAAAGTTAATAATGGAATTACAGAGAAATTAGAAGATGAGCCTGTGACAGGGAAAGGCAAATTTAATAAGAAACTAAAGCAAAAATCCAGAGATCATCCTTCACAGTATAAAATAAAAGGTTTTTCAAACAATGTGATACCTTGGATTAATTGTGAGTTAGGAACTTCACCCTTAAATTCAACAGTTCTAATAGACTGTGGTTCTGTTAGAACTATAATTTCAGCATCACTTTTAAAAGAGATAATGATTAATAACCCCACCTTACCTATGAAAGATGAAAATATTAAATGCATCACAGCTAATAAAGCCCAAATGGTATTGTCAAAATCAGTTACTTTAAAAATTAAAATTGAGAACTTTAGCTGGAAATTTAAATTTTTTGTTAGTGATAGTTTGTCAGTTCCTGTAATTTTAGGGACAGATTTCATTAAACATACTCAAATGGTGATTGATATTTTCAATAATCAATTTTATTTTGGTTTCAGACCCAAATTTAAATTTTTGTTGGGATGTGACATGCAAACGTTTTCACAAAATTTGCAGAACAGTGTTTCAGTTGGAGACACTGGTAATGAATTGGGACAAAGAGAACAACAAAGTTTAAAAGAACTTCTAGATAAGTATCAGGATGTATTGACCACCAAACTGGGTAAAAGTAAGATGGGAGAGTATAAGATTCAACTACTTTCAACAATACCTGTGAGGAGACCTCCCTATCAGTTAAATCCAGTGAAGATGGAAATTTTGAAAAGTAAAGTTCAAAAGATGATCCAGGAAGGAATAATAGAACGTTCCACCTCAAACTATTCTAGTCCCTGTTTCTTAGTACCTAAGGGTCCTGATGACTACCGTTTTGTCGTGGATTATTCGTTTTTAAATAAACAAATTTCAATTGACAGTGTCCCATTGCCGAACATTGATGGTGCTTTTAACTGGTTCAATGGTGCTAAATTTTTCTCAGTTTTGGATTTAAACCAGGCCTACTATCAGCTCCCATTAGCTAAAGAAAGTAGACATCTCACCACCTTTTCAACAATGACTCAAACTTATCAGTTTCTTAGAGTTCCTTTTGGATTGGCAACAGGAGCTCAGGCTTTGTCCTCAGTTCTTGATACTTTATTTGAAGACATTAAATTTAAATTTTTGTTTCATTACCTAGATGACATTGTAATTTATTCAAAAGACTTTGAAACTCATTTGAAACACATAGAGATTGTCTTATCTAAGTTGAAAGAGGCGGGTTTCACTGTGAATCCTCAAAAGGCTGTGTTTGCAAAAGAGCAAATTGCTTTTTTGGGACATTTAGTTGACAGAAATGGTATTCGTATTGACCCTAGCAGAACCAAAGCAATACGAAGTTTCCACTCACCCAAAAATGTGAAGGCAGTAGCTCGTTTTATAGGTATGGTTGGATATTTTCATAAGTTTATACCAAACTTTGCTGAAATTGCAGCACCTTTGAACTCTTTGAGGAAGAAAGATTCTAAATTTATCTGGAAAGAAGAACACGAGGAGGCTTTTCAAAAATTGAAAAAAGCAATAATATCCCCACCATGTTTGAAAACAGCTGATTTCAAGAAACCTTTTGTTTTGCAGACAGACGGTAGCTCAACAGCAATAGCTGCTGTACTGTTGCAGGAAGTAGATGGTATTCTCCAGCCGATTGCTTATGCTTCAAAGAAATTAACCCAACAAGAGTCAAAGTACTCTGCTTATGAGATTGAATGCCTGGCTGCTATTTTTGGGATGGAAAAGTTTAAGTTGTATCTTCAGCACACCAAATTTCTTTTGTTAACCGACAATTCGGCTCTATCATGGGTTCTAAAACATCCAAAACAGTCTGGACGAATTGGTAGGTGGATTTTGCGGTTGCTTTCCTTTAAGTTTGATGTCAAACATATTCCTGGCAAAGAAAATGTTATTGCAGATTGCCTGTCTCGCATGTTTCAAGATGAAGATGACAACCTTGAAGTATCTGAAGAACTTGAAATTGAACCTTTATTTTCGTTGGTCAATTCCTTAAAATTATCCGATTTTCCATTGATTTTTACTGATATTAGATCACATCAAGAAAAAGATCCTTTCATAGCAGAAATTCTAAAAAAAATTGGTGATAAAATAGATCAGTTTCCTTATTGTGTGTCAAAAGGAGTGCTTGTAATCAAAAAAAGAAATCAAGATGTTTACCAAATTGTGTTACCTAAACTTTTAGTTCCTCTGGTATTCAAATATTACCATGAGACCACTTTGGGTGGTCATTTAGGGATTGCTAAAACTATAAATAAAATTCTTGAGAATTTTTACTGGCCAGGGTTGAGGAAAGACGTTATCTTGCTGGTAAAGTCATGTGAAATATGTGGGAGGAGCAAGCCCAGTCAACAACAAAATTTCGGTTTTTTGTCATCTAAAATTGTTGAGGAGCCAATGGTTCAATTTTTTTGTGATATTGTGGGACCTCTTGTGAGAACAGCACAGGGTAATACTCAAATTTTTAGTTGTGTAGATGGTTTTTCAAAATTTTGCTGGTTAATTCCATTGAGGAAAGCTAATACAAAATCTGTAATTAAAGCTTTAAAGTCAATTTTTGTCAATTTTTCAGTTCCCAAAAAGATTGTTACTGATAATGCCTCAATATTCACATCTATAATGTTTAAAAACTTTTGTTTCCAACTTGGAATTAATCATTTTACGACCTCACCATACTATCCTGCACCAAACCATGCAGAACGACTGCATAGGAATCTTCGGAGTGCTCTTATTGCTTTTCACAGTAATGCTCAAAATAAGTGGGATGAAAGCTTGTCTTGGTTACCACTGGCTTTTAACATGGGAAAACATGAGAGTACTGATTCAACTCCTTTCTCGTTAATGTTCAGGTATGCACCCAAACACCCTCTGCTTACAGCTTGGAAATTGGATGAAATACTGCCTGCCCAATGTACTGATGATACTGTAAATGTTTGGCGAAAGGCTAAGCAAAACTTAATGAAAGCTCATGAAAGAGTGAAAGCTAATTATGATCGACATAGAGTGGATAATCCTTTTCAAATAGGGGATTTAGTTTGGCTAAAGACACATGTCATAAGTAGTGCTGTAAATAAAATTTCAAGCAAGCTTAGTTACAGATGGAAAGGTCCATATGTAATAAAGAAATGGTTAACACCTGTTACTGCAAGTTTGCATGATCCCGAGTCTGACAAGTATGTTCAGAAAGCTCATGTCTCTCAATTGAAAAGATATTATGCTGGTAATAATGTTCCTGTTGGATGAATAGTTATTCTATTACAATTGTCTGTTTGATCCTTGTCCTTGGCAAGAAATTATTTCATCTCATCAATGAAATTATGCCTTTGGAAAATATTGTGTAACAATGTAAGCTATAGTTTTGACCTGATTCTTTTTCTGACTATGTGCACGGTCATCTAATCTAGTGTCTGACATAGCTGTCACAGAAACTCATTTCTGTGAGTAACACACACAGAGTGTTGGTACTCAGATGTGGATTTGAATCTTTTCCTTGACCTTGTATAAGGTAGGAATAAAGCTTGAAGTGTGAATTTTGTGATTTCTGGTTTGTGCTGTGAATATTAAATAGGTAGTTTTGCGTAGGTTAAGATAATAGTGATTCTTGAATTATCATCATCATCATCCCTTAGCTGCAGTTCTAGTAGGGTAGTATGCCTTGTCATTGTAGTTGTCATGTGTTTTGCAATTGTAAATTTACTCAATGTATTGATTATTGTCCTGATATTTGCTAGTAGATAAGTTTTGATATGATGAAGGATTACCAAAGTTGATTTTTTGTCTAGTGAGCTCTGTGGTGAGAGCAGTCTTGTTCAGTCTGACAATTTCTGGTGACCTGTTGTGGTCTACTCTTCTTACTGATTTTGTGTTTTTGGGTGAGTCTTATCCGCGGTTGGAGTCATCCAGAAGTTTGTTTTATGTATTTTTAATTTAATGTATCAGTTACTGGCAAAGGAGAAGATGGCCACTTCTCTAATGTTACTTTCTGATGCCCATGTTTCAAACTTTACATCACTTGTTTGTTTCACCTCTGTCTTTGTACCTTACTTTGGAATTTTTGATTGATACATCACTTTTAAATAAATTTCTAGTTTTTTTTTAGGCTGTGTTTCACACAATAAAGAGGGGGAGTATTGTGATGAATTCACAATGTTTTTGAACTTCGCGCTCAGGTACACTCTTTTGTTGGCAGTTGCTAGGTACATTATTTTAAATTTTATGGCAACCATTTGAAATTTTGTATATAAATTTCTGTGAATTGGAATTACTTATTAACATTAATATTTGACTTGCTCTTAGTGTATTAAAATTAATAAATATAAACTAATGTAAATCAATATTGTTTAAATCATGCACTTAATGAGAAATGTGTGATTTAGAAGGCTGCCTAGCCATGGAATCATGCAAGGTGGCGTGATCTCCAGTTCTCGTTTTTTATTGGTTAAGTCTAGAAAAAATGTGAGTGTTTTGTTAAATCTTGCATCTCGATCAGGTAGCGTCTTTTTTAGTTGGCTTGGCTTTGATTTCTTGATGACTTGAGCTTACGAAGGGAGGACAAGCAATGGAGTAGAAATTAATTTTTTGATTTATGATGAGTTGAGGATTTTAATTTTTGCATTTTGAAATGTAGAGTTTTAATTACAGTTTGACCTTCCAGTTTTTTTATTTATCTTTTCAAGGGATTGAGTTTGATTAGTCTTCATAAATGTAATTGAATTAAATATCACCACCAAATTTTGGGTAAGTTTTTCAAGTTTCTAATGTCAGTAAATTATCAATTCCTATTGTGTCTTAAAATTGAATTCTGAGATAAATATGTCAGTAATGCAAAGATTTAACCTATAATTACTCTTTAGTTTAATTTCAAAGATTCTTATTTCTAAGAACACTTCAGGTTTCGTTTGAGAAATTCATTTGTCTAAGTTTCTCTGTGAAGTATCTAAAGGTTACCGTAGATGGACCATAAAAATTGTTTTCTGTTAGTAATTTCGAATGTAATGTTTTTCCTTTTGAGAAAGCTGTAATGAATTTTTAATTACCCCTTTATAAAACTGTTAGTTTTATAGGTACGAACTATTATATTTGAATTGCGCGGGTACTACTCTGACGCTACTACGGTAACTGTCACCTCTGTACTTGTCATACTCGTCTGCTCTGGTACATTATTCAATTCATTAAACTGTTTGCTAGCTGGTATCCACTTTTATATTTATTTTTTAGTTTTCCTTTTGACTCGTCTGGTCTAGTTTTTTTTTATTGTTTATTTGGAAAGTTGTCTTGATGTTGACTTTGTCTGCGACCTTTTTCGTTAGGTTGGTTCATCTGCTGATCTTACTTGAATTTGAACAGCTGTTTGATATGAGAAGAAGCCTGTTCGATTTTCGATCCAGGATGACGCTTCCTTTCTCTTACAAAATGTTCGAAGGGTAGGATCGATTATTATTTGGACCATGATGTCCTGAAGTAAATTTTTTTTTGTTAACTAATATGATCATGTTGTGATCTGGTTTTAATTTACTTTTTTTTCTTTTGTTTAACTTTTTTCCAAACTTTTCCACTTGGCTGCTGTATTGATGCCAAACTTAAGTTGCTAAATACCAAATTTATGTTCGCCTAGTTGGGTAAGTGTAATTTGTCGATTTGTATTTGTGAATTCTTTAATTTACTTAATATGTCTTTTTAATGCTCTTTTAGCTGCGATTTACTCTAGAGAATACTACGTAGTAACTGGAGACAAAACTATTTACTTTGTATTCTTAAATTTGAGTCTTAATTTTTTTCTAAATCACGTATCTTATCTTGTTGACTCTTGTTCGTTTATGAGCACGTTGAGTATAATATTTCACTTTTAGATTTTCTATTTATTCATCCATTCTTAATTACTATTGATTTACAATGTATCTTTTACTTATTATTTTTGGCTGTTTCAATATTCTGTAATTTAATTAAGTCCTTTTTTTTAAGGCCAGTTAGGTAACGCTACTTGCCAAGTTTTGTCTAAACGTGCTTTAGGCAGAACTATTTCCTATCGTTAGCATCATCTTATTTTGTTAGTAATACTTCATTTTTATTAATGTCTCAAATTTAAATATCTTTTCCTTGACCTGAGTCACGTAATTAATTATGTCTATTCTATCTATTTTTTGTTTGGTATTCTCAAAACGTTTCATTGTTAAACTTTGGGAGTGAACTTGACTTGTCTGTTTGTCAATTTTTCGAAACCTATTAAGTTGGAATTATTTTTATGAGTTAAGTTACTATTTTCTATTCGTTTTTATTGGGACTCTTTTCAGCGGTCGAAGAACCAGAGTAATGCAGAATCACAGTATCGATGTACTTATGAATCGAAGAATTTCAGAATCTATGAATTGACGAATAGGACGAATGAAAGTATGTCTCATGTTCGTTCAAGATATTTTCACAACATGCTTCAACTGTGATCGTCGAGCCAGAACGTTATGAATTGAATTTTGGAATATGAATACCGCTTACGACCAAATCATCGTAGAGGTTTGATGTTTGTGTGATACAAAATTAGAGTAACTCCGAGATGAAGGTAACATTTTATATTTCGTACTAAATTATCTGCAAATTATTCAACGCCAGGAACTTTCTATCTTTCGCCGCCAACATTCTAAATTATCAACTGGACTTTCTTTTTAAAACTTAAATCTATAAATCTTCGTAAAATTCAAATTTTATTCTACTACATGAAAACGTTTTTTTTTTTTTTAAAAGTTAAGTTTAACTTGGATTAAGTTATAATCGTGTATTTTGCTCCTCAAGAATTTGGAAGTGTACACACAATAGTGATAGTATTTGTATGTGTGTGTATTTATGTATGTATGTGTATATACATATATATATATGTACATGAATATACTCACATATGGAATCTCTTTTTTTTAATAATATAAGATCTGATCAGATTTAACTTGAAGTTTCTAGTTTTTATAAGTTATGGATTTCTTGCTCTGTAAAAGATTGAAATGCAATATAGCGAAAAGTGGAATTGTTTGGAAGATCTGGCTATTCTTTTGAATCCTGTCCTAGTATTTTATGAAGGTGACATTATTTAGGTTCTTTGCCGACAAGAGTATTTGCTCAGGCCTGACCAGTTAGTACTCTTACTTCTGGGCTGACCTGTTACACATTTTACCAACTATACCTCTGCTCGTTTTCTTTAATAAGTTGGTACAAAAGCTGCGCCACTCTGCTAATTAATTGATTTATTAATTAAAGTAAATTTAGTTTGTCTTATGATGTTATTCTTGTTGGTACCGTAACTTTTCTGTATTGTCGCCGGTTAAATAATAGGACAGGCGTTAGGATTGTTAAACAAGAAAGTACTAACAAGAAAGTACTAGCAAGCGCTGTCTTGAGATAAGTCTTGATTAAGCTTAATGACCAAATTTTTTTTTTACTTAAACCTTTTTTTTTATAAACACCCATTTCTGCTTGATTTCACTCTTGATCGGAACTTATTATCTTTTAAAGATGAGTTCGCCTGTACGTACGCCTAGTAAGTCAATTACTCCCACTGTGAATTATTGGGAAGTAAAATGTGAGATTGATTCTCAATTCGATTGGAGGAATTTCCCTTGTCCAAAGATCAACCCCAATTACTTGAGTAAAGATACATTATTGTATGAATTAGAAATTTCTGGCCTCAATACTAATGAGCTAGAAAACACTGATGTCGACAGCCTAAGAGCAAATACTCAACTTATGAAATTGAATGTTTTGCTGCCATATTTGGGATGGAAAAATTTCAAGTTTACTTACAACATTCTAAGTTTCTGCTTTTAACCGATAATTCAGCTCTGAAATGGGTTTTGTCAAATCCTAGACAGACAGGTCGTTTAGGACGTTGGATAATTCGTCTATTAGCTTTTCAGTTTGACGTCCGACACATCCCTGGGACATCTAATGTCACAGCTGACTGTTTGTCACGCATGTTTCAGGATGAGCCAGATGAAACTTTAGGAAGTGATGATAATTTTGTTGAACCTTTATTTTCTGTAATAAATACTATTAAACTTACTGATTTCCCAGTCTTGTTCACCGATATACGCTGTCATCAAAATGCAGATCCTTTTATTAGTGATACCATTAAGAAAATTGAGTCTGGTTTAGATCAATTTCCGTACTGTATTTCTAAAGGAGTCCTTGTGATTAAGAAACGTAATCAAGATAATTTCAAAATAGTTCTTCCGAAAATCTTAGTTCCAGTAGTTTTCAAGTATTACCATGAATCCTCGTTAGGTGGTCACCTTGGAATCGCTAAATCTATGCATAGGATTGCTGAAAATTTTTTCTGGAATGGTATGAGAAGAGACATTATTCTTATGGTAAAAATTTGTGAGACTTGTGGAAAGAGTAAACCTAGTCAGCGACAGAATTTCGGTTTTCTCTCTTCTAAAATTGTCGAAAAACCTGTTGAACAATTCTACATTGACATCGTTGGTCCTTTACCTAGGACAGCTCCGGGAAACAGTTATATTTTTAGCTGTGTCGATGGTTTTTCTAAGTTCTGTTGGTTACTTCCCATTCGACAAGCCAACACTAACGCTGTAATCAAGTCTCTAAAATCTATTTTCGTTAATTTCTCTGTTCCAAAAAAGATCGTTTCTGATAATGCTTCAATATTTTCTTCTGTTAAATTTAAAAACTTTTGCTTCCAGTTAGGAATTTTTCATTTCACCACCTCAGCTTATTATCCGGCTCCTAATGTCGCCGAACGAGTTCACAGAAATTTAAGAAGCGCTCTGATCGCCTTTCATGGTGACTCACATAGTAAATGGGACGAATGCTTATCTTGGTTACCTTTAGCCTTCAACCTGAGTAAACATGAGAGTACCGACCCCACACCGTTTTCACTTTTATTTAGATATTGTCCTAAAGAACCGTTACTACACGCCTGGAATCTCGATGATATTCTTCCTGACCGTAACAATAATGACTCGCTCGATGTCTGGAGGAAAGCTAGAAATAGTCTTATTAAATCACATTCTCGAGTCAAACAGAATTATGATCGTCATAGAGTTGAGGTGCCTTTTCAGTTAGGAGACTTAGTTTGGGTTAAGACTCATGTTGTCAGTAGTGCTGTCAACAAGATTTCTAAGAAACTTAGTTACAGATGGAAAGGTCCTTTTCAAATTAAAAAATGGCTTACTCCAGTAACCGTCAGTCTGCACGAAGTTGAAACCGGAAACTTTGTTTTAAAAGCCCATGTTTCTCATCTCAAAAAATTTTACGGCAACAAATGTGTCACTACTGGTTGATAGTAATTTCAACTTCTAGTTCTCTTTGCTCTGATTTGCAAATAATATATAAGGAACTTTGCTTTAGTGTATTTAAATTTCTTTATGAGATTTAACTTAGTTTTAGACTTGACTCTTAAAAACTCTGTTGTCACCAATGTTGGTTGTTTTTGATCCTTGTGTTTGAAGTTTTTTTTTTATGTTGTCTTAATAACTTTAAGATCTCTGTTGTTCACGCTGTTAGTTACCGAGAAAATTATTTTTGTTAAAATATTACGTTTCTTGCCCTTGATCTAGGTTTTGGTTTGGTTTATATAATTGTATTCTTGCGGAAAAGATGTTGTTGTTTGAATTGTTGCTATCCTGATTGTCACTAATTTCATTAACCACTGTTAGTACCTGTAATATTAGGTGTAGTATCGTTTAGTCCGAATTTGATGTCATCGGACAGTTTGTATTTGCTTTTCATTTTTCTTTGTAGCTTAAGATTTGAGTCCCTATTTCGGTTATTGTTCCTAATGTCGGACTTACCATTAGCGTCCCTGATGTACTATGGACTTTTCTAGGTGTCTTCTTTACTTGGTAACCTGGTTGTTATAGTTTTACTAACTTTCCTGTTGTACTAGTAATTGAAGAATATTTATTTGTACTTGTAGTACAAAGATAACGTCCACCCCAATTAAATTGTCTGCAACTCTGGGCCCGAGTCTTGATTTATTTTGGTGGTGCGTCTTTATAAAACATTGATAGGTGCTGAAAAATTAGTTTTTTTTTTGAAACATAAGTTGGTCGTTGTAAAGTTGTGTTGTGATTATGTATTGTAGAAAGATTGGTATTCTACGTCATTTCAGTAATGTCGTTACTAGCTAATCATAAGTTGTTAGTTGTCTCGTTTTGATGTTTCGATCTCTTGTTAGGTTTAGTGAAGTAAGCATCAGTTCACCCTCAAGAATGGAACTTACCTTTTTCTTTATGGACTGTATAAATTCTTGAATTGAATACTTTAACGTTTCTGGTTATTTATTTTTCTTTTCTTGGAAAATTTTGTTCCTCGTTTTACTAACCTTAGTTACCTTTAATTCATAAAGTTCGTAGTTTTACCATTAACTTTATGGTTGTGAGTTCTTGGTAATTTTTTTTGTTTGGAAGCCCAAGTTGGTCTTCGATCTAAATTTTGTTTTTTGGGTCCAAAAATTTTTTTTTTTCTCTTCCTAAGCTCTATTATTTTTTTTAATTTTCAAACTTCTTTAATCTGTACTAATTCTTTAATGACTATTCATGTTAGTATTCCATTACCGCTCATCTATTATTCTCGTTTCTCTTATTTCTATTTGGTTTTAAACTTTCCTCTTTTCTCCTACTTACAGGTGAATTGTAACTGATCACTACATTTCACTTGTACAACTTTCTGTTCTTGTCGTCTTCTCCTACTTCGTAATCTCTTTAAATGCTTCACCTTTTTTTTTTTGAGACAGATCATTTGTGAAGTGCGCGCCTTCTCATTTGTTTTCTTGTTTCGTCTGCCTACTTTTTCCTTTACTTTTTTGAGTTTTTTCTTTACTTCCTATTGTGGGCGTGGCCCACAACTGCAAGAAGGGGGAGTTTGTAATGAATTTTTAATTACCCCTTTATAAAACTGTTAGTTTTATAGGTACGAACTATTATATTTGAATTGCGCGGGTACTACTCTGACGCTACTACGGTAACTGTCACCTCTGTACTTGTCATACTCGTCTGCTCTGGTACATTATTCAATTCATTAAACTGTTTGCTAGCTGGTATCCACTTTTATATTTATTTTTTAGTTTTCCTTTTGACTCGTCTGGTCTAGTTTTTTTTTATTGTTTATTTGGAAAGTTGTCTTGATGTTGACTTTGTCTGCGACCTTTTTCGTTAGGTTGGTTCATCTGCTGATCTTACTTGAATTTGAACAGCTGTTTGATATGAGAAGAAGCCTGTTCGATTTTCGATCCAGGATGACGCTTCCTTTCTCTTACAAAATGTTCGAAGGGTAGGATCGATTATTATTTGGACCATGATGTCCTGAAGTAAATTTTTTTTTGTTAACTAATATGATCATGTTGTGATCTGGTTTTAATTTACTTTTTTTTCTTTTGTTTAACTTTTTTCCAAACTTTTCCACTTGGCTGCTGTATTGATGCCAAACTTAAGTTGCTAAATACCAAATTTATGTTCGCCTAGTTGGGTAAGTGTAATTTGTCGATTTGTATTTGTGAATTCTTTAATTTACTTAATATGTCTTTTTAATGCTCTTTTAGCTGCGATTTACTCTAGAGAATACTACGTAGTAACTGGAGACAAAACTATTTACTTTGTATTCTTAAATTTGAGTCTTAATTTTTTTCTAAATCACGTATCTTATCTTGTTGACTCTTGTTCGTTTATGAGCACGTTGAGTATAATATTTCACTTTTAGATTTTCTATTTATTCATCCATTCTTAATTACTATTGATTTACAATGTATCTTTTACTTATTATTTTTGGCTGTTTCAATATTCTGTAATTTAATTAAGTCCTTTTTTTTAAGGCCAGTTAGGTAACGCTACTTGCCAAGTTTTGTCTAAACGTGCTTTAGGCAGAACTATTTCCTATCGTTAGCATCATCTTATTTTGTTAGTAATACTTCATTTTTATTAATGTCTCAAATTTAAATATCTTTTCCTTGACCTGAGTCACGTAATTAATTATGTCTATTCTATCTATTTTTTGTTTGGTATTCTCAAAACGTTTCATTGTTAAACTTTGGGAGTGAACTTGACTTGTCTGTTTGTCAATTTTTCGAAACCTATTAAGTTGGAATTATTTTTATGAGTTAAGTTACTATTTTCTATTCGTTTTTATTGGGACTCTTTTCAGCGGTCGAAGAACCAGAGTAATGCAGAATCACAGTATCGATGTACTTATGAATCGAAGAATTTCAGAATCTATGAATTGACGAATAGGACGAATGAAAGTATGTCTCATGTTCGTTCAAGATATTTTCACAACATGCTTCAACTGTGATCGTCGAGCCAGAACGTTATGAATTGAATTTTGGAATATGAATACCGCTTACGACCAAATCATCGTAGAGGTTTGATGTTTGTGTGATACAAAATTAGAGTAACTCCGAGATGAAGGTAACATTTTATATTTCGTACTAAATTATCTGCAAATTATTCAACGCCAGGAACTTTCTATCTTTCGCCGCCAACATTCTAAATTATCAACTGGACTTTCTTTTTAAAACTTAAATCTATAAATCTTCGTAAAATTCAAATTTTATTCTACTACATGAAAACGTTTTTTTTTTTTTTAAAAGTTAAGTTTAACTTGGATTAAGTTATAATCGTGTATTTTGCTCCTCAAGAATTTGGAAGTGTACACACAATAGTGATAGTATTTGTATGTGTGTGTATTTATGTATGTATGTGTATATACATATATATATATGTACATGAATATACTCACATATGGAATCTCTTTTTTTTAATAATATAAGATCTGATCAGATTTAACTTGAAGTTTCTAGTTTTTATAAGTTATGGATTTCTTGCTCTGTAAAAGATTGAAATGCAATATAGCGAAAAGTGGAATTGTTTGGAAGATCTGGCTATTCTTTTGAATCCTGTCCTAGTATTTTATGAAGGTGACATTATTTAGGTTCTTTGCCGACAAGAGTATTTGCTCAGGCCTGACCAGTTAGTACTCTTACTTCTGGGCTGACCTGTTACACATTTTACCAACTATACCTCTGCTCGTTTTCTTTAATAAGTTGGTACAAAGCCTTTACTAGTTGGTTGTGATTAAGTATTCTTGGCATAATGCTAAAATTTCAGTAATAGGTGAACTCGATTTAAATAATTATAGAAGTTTGGACTTTTCTTTGGATAGGAATTAATTATGTAACATAAAAGATTAGATAGATGAGATAAACTATGAGTGTATTATTTCTGAAACGTTTTACTAGAAATAACTTGAACTATTTAATGAAAGTAGCAGAGGTATCTCTATTTTTTATTGAACGATTTTGTAATCTAGAACTTTATGTCTCTTTAAAATCTGAATTTTATGTCTTTAAAATCTGAGTTAGAAAATCAAAATTTAATGAGAACGAATATTTGACCCATAGAGTATATTGTTGTATTCTTTTATTTTTGGTAAATTGTGAAATTGATTTTAGTTTGTAGTCAAGAGAGTAAAGAGCAAATTGTAGGACAAATTGGTTAATTTCAGTGGTCCCAGTTGGAGGTACGAGTTCTGGATCAATTTGGCATCACTAATTACCAGTTAGAAATTTCAACCTCATTTGGGATTACCAGATGAATCCTTAAGTTTGCTAATGGAGGGTAGAGACAAGAATATGTACCGGTAACTGTAGGATGAGTGTTCTAAGGACCAAATCAAGGTAACATATCAACAATTTCTAGTATTAGTGGGCCCACTCGTCGATAGTGCGATCGATTATATGGACTGACTTGAGGACACATTTGGGGGGAAAATTTAATAGTCGAAAATACATCAAGAGAAAATGTTTATTAGTTAAAAGTTTAAAGTTTGCAAGTGATGTTTGCCTCAGGAAGATTAATTATTAGTAACAAATTGTGACCTTTAATTATTTGATTGATATTATTTTATTGTGATAAGTTTCTGTGATATTGTGTTGTATGGTTTTTTGAATATGTTTGGTTTAGACAACGATTTAGGTTTATTTTGTTAGAAAAGAGTAATAAATCTGGAAGGTCATTACTGAAGCTGTGTTTAATTGTCTCTTCCGGTTCTTGTTGATTAGAGTGTTTGGTCAGTCAAGCAAACAGTAAAAATGCTGTTTGGGTAATTTCTTTTATGTTGTCCGTTCAAAATTCAAAATTTACAATTAAAATAAATAAAGGACGGCATAATGTGTAATCATATTTGTAGTAAATAGTATCTAATCTTTTATAAATAAAAACTTTGAATGAAAACCTATCTTTCTAGCACATTTTTATATTGATACTGTATAAATTCGATTCTTATGTATTATTTTTATAAAAGATTCAAGCACATAGTTTCCTCAATAAGATGGCTGTATTTTTCAAAATAATATGTTCAAAATCAACTCATTTGTAATTTAAACATTTTACATGGTAAGCATACTAAAGAAAGGAATGACTACACCAAATCCAACTTAAAAAAGAGTCGCATTGTGAACAAACAGGTAGAATGCACGCGGTGATTCAATTTCATGTATATCGATCAGTGTCATTTTGATAGATCTGATGTCTCAATACAGATTACAGTGCGATCAGTTACAGCAATTTTTCTCCTCCAACAAAAAGGGCTTTTACGAGCGACATTGAAAAAGTAGAACGAAAAATCAGTCAGTATTGGACAGAGTTTGGTCCAGCGGGCTTCCATGTTTCAATTTTCTGATAAAAATCTTGAGAGACGGACGGTCTCCAGGATCAAAGCCATGACAGTCTTTACATTTTCTCATGGATTCGCTTGACTCTAAAAAAAAAACAGCCAAAGAGATGTTGCTTACTTACATGATTGTTGGTCTACTCCATCAATAACTGATGACAACTAGATTCCATAATAAGAGATTGCTTAATTATAGAAATGGCATGCTTTCATCTTTGCATACTTTATCAGATTATAACGAAGAGGAGTTCATGTTATTTATCAAACGCAATATTGGAACGGAATTCTTTAAAAAAATTAGTTAACCAGCTTTGCATTAAGTATGCAATTAATAGATTTTTAAAGTCCGATGAATCACTGTGCTCAAATCCAGGTACGATAGGCATTTATCGTCTTTGATCTGGAGTAGATTCATATTCAGTCATAAATTACTGAAACTCAAAATCTATTATGGAATTCTGCAATTTTTTTTAGGATGACGCTCACATAGGTCTGAGACCTGTGCGTGGGTAATGAATTGGATGATGGTGATTGATGAGTTGGGTTGTTTCTGTGGGAGGGGGGAGCTTGGGTTCCCCGGGCCCCCCTGAGTGCAGCCATGGTTTTATGTTACTTCTCTTTTATATTGCTCAATCTAGAACTTTATTTGATCTTTACTTTTGTTTAACTTTACTTTAATATTATCATTTAATACGGTATATGCACGCACAAGGATACAAACGTACAAACATATCTGAATATTTTGGCATACTTTCTTATTTCATATTCCGTTCTATACAATGCTCCATATCAGTTCACCTTTTCAGTATACTGCTGCGTTTTCAACACCTCAATATATGAAGTGGGAAGTAATGAAACTTCCTTGGCAAAACAGAATTTCTTGGCTGGAGCGAATGATATTGAAGGGAGGAACGCGTGTGTACCGAACAACTAATGGACAGCGCAGAAGGAATCGAAGATGAACCCCAGCCAAGTGAGTGAGAGACGGGCACGTCTGAGTGCTCACGAACCGGGGGAGAGAGTGACAGAGATTGTGTGTGAGAGTAATTGAGAGGGAGTAGCCTATAGAGAGAAAGGGAGTATTGGAGAGAAAGAGAGAGCTTTAAAAAGGGAAAAAGAGAAACAGAACAAGAGAAAGGAAGAGATAGAGAAATACAAAAGAAAGATAAAGACGAGAAAAGAATAAAAATAGAATGAAGAGAGAGTGGAAGTAAAAGATAATTAGAAAGATAATAGGAAGCAAATAAAGAAAAAGAATAATGAAAAGAAACAAAACTAGATGAAAGAGAATGAGACAGGAAAGAATTAGAAATAGAATAGAGAGTGAAAGTGAAAGATAATAAGAAAGGTAATCGAAAGAAAATGAAGAAAAGAATAATGAAGAGAAACAGAGCTAGATGAAAGGGAATGAGAAAGGAAACAGAAATGAGAAAGGAAATGGGGGAAGAGGAGGAGAATAGTGAAGAGAGATGAACAGACAATGTAAAAAATAATGAGAAAGAGAATGGTTGAAGAGAGAAAGAGAAAAAGAAAGGGAGTATAAGAGAAAGAGAGGGAAAGAAAAAGGAAACAGAATGATAAACATGAGAAAGATAAAAAGAATAAGATGAGAAAGAGAAAAAATGAGAAGATAAAGATAATAAGAGGAGGAAGAAAAAGTGGAAGAGAGTGAGAGAACGAGTGAGAGAGAGAGAAAGAGAAGTGGATAAGAAAGAGAATAATAAATGTATCATTGCTAAATATATAAATGATAAATGTATATAATTTATCTTTATCTTTCTTATCCACTTTCCTTTTTCTTTTTTCACGATTTCTTCCTCCTCTTATTCTCTCTATCTAATTTAAAATAAAGTGTATGAGGGAGAGGAAGGAAAAGAACAAGAGAAATGAATTGAGAGGAGGAAGAGATAGTGGGAGAATAAGAGAAAAGAGAGAAAGATAAAAAAGTGAATAAGAAAGATAAAGATGATAAGAAAAAGTTTGAGAAGAAATATGGAAAAGAGAAAGGGAATGAGAAAAAGGAGGCCAGCGTGAGAAGAAGAGAAATATATTTTCTATAGGCTATATATAATGTTAGGAAAACAAAAAAGAGAAAATCAAAAAAATAATATTAACAATACTAGACCAATATTTTACCCTTGAACATTAACTTAACAGGAATTCTACATTATCCAATGACAGAAGCCATTTTTAAATTCTCTTGAAAATAGAGAAACACTTACCAGTACCTCGGCTGGCAATCTATTATAGATTTTAGGACCCAAAAACACAGCATTTTTGGAAGAATGTTAGGTTAAGCTTTGGAACTTGAAGATACTTTCGATTTTAGAGTTTATCTTTAGAGCTTCTCTCTTCAATTGGCGAAATTTCACAATAAGAGAGTGAGTGCGGGAGAAGACGAGAAAAGGAGATAATAAGCTGATAAGGAAGTTGAAAGTAAGATGGACAATAAGAATGGGTGATAGGAAGAAACGGACGAATCAGCAAGAGGGAGGCTCATTTTGTGGTTGGAGGAGGGGAAGTTTAGTGAGAAAACTAAGTGAGACGAAGTGATACTGAAAGGGAGGATGAAGGGTCGAACAAGTAGAAGGCGAGAACAGTGACGAAGAAGGTGCAAGAAGCAAGTAAGAGAGTGAAGGTATGTGCAGAACGAGTGCGGTTGTGTCAGCCGAATTAATTACAATCGCGTCCATATCCACATCGCACCCCTCTTCTTGAAACGCTCCCGTTTTCCACCATCAATTCCTCTTCATTCATCCCCTCCTACCCCACAACAACCACAAAACCATCCCCAACATTCTTGATGACGGGGGGCAGAGGGGGGATCCGTTTCAATTCCAGCACCGCTGTCATTCACCCTCAACTTCACCCCCCCCCCCTCTTATCGCCCTCTGCCGGCCTTTTCAAACATTGAAATAATTATTCTCCTTTCTTCACAATCTTCACATGTGTTCCCACTGTGAAAAAAGGCGTTCGATGGAGATCGTGAAGAATATCAAGGTTGAATCTACAGTATTAATGAGGTGAGTTCACATCAGAATCCGATACTCCTATCTGATCCTTACCATCATCTGATCCCTCTTCACTCTTTTCTAGCTCCACAGAAGGGCGGTGAAGCATACAAAGCATGCAAACCTTTATTCTGATGTTGTATCTGAATCCGTCATCTCTGCATTTAGTTTTTGTTCTGTATCAGATGTCATGTAGTATCTCGATCTTGAATTTGATTCATGAATTAATGAATAGCTTTCATTATTTAATGAACAAGTAAAAGCTCATTAAAAAGATGTGAAATCATTTCTGAAGGTTCATTTTGGAACGAGAGTGCTTTACAATTCATGATCCTTGTTATTGTTGTTAATTCCATGTAAGAAAGCTCCAATATGTTACCTGCATTGAATGAATTAGATTTCTGAGAAGAAAATCACTGAGTGATTGCTGAAATAATTTTTTAAATGGGTAAATCCAAAATATTTTTCAATATCGATGAACACTACACTTTTGCACACTGTACTGATCTGACTTGCGTATGCGCAAAGCTGATCTGATAAAGAAGCAGAAAAAATTCGAGTTTTGCTGAAAAAAAGTTTATTCAATATATCAAATATCACTGTGATGAAACTTACGTAGATTCGAAACAAATTCTGTCTCCTTTGAAATCATTTGCTATTAATTCATCTTCACATCAATTTTGAATCCACATTATCATTGGGAAGTGATAGCCGTGAGCCGTAGCTGGTATCGAAGAACATTACACTTTTGCTCACTGCATTGATCTGACTTGCATATGCGCAAAGCTGATCTGCTAAAGAAGCAGAAAAAATGTTCAATCAGATAAAGATAGGCTGCGTTCTCCTGGGCTCTCTTTGTGAGGGTAACCGATTAGATTGGCCAGAAAAAAGACAATGTTCTCTGCTGTAAAATCATTTCCCGGTGGTTTGGAACCCACCTAAAACTGTAGATCTCATCAATCGCCATCATCCAACTCATTACCCACGCACAGGTCTCAGACCTATGTGGGCTTCATCCTCAAAAAAAATCTATTCCATCTTCTACTCGATTTTTGAAGTCATCTTCTCTGTGGCCTCAAATATCACGACAGAAATTTATAAATCACCAACAATCATTCAAATATTTATTTTAGTAACCAAATAAATTATATGAGTTTATGACAAAATGAGTATACCTCATAATGAGAGCACAGCTGTATATTGTACATTCAGTTAAGAATAACAGGAGTGTTGCAGAGAACATAATAATAGGCGAAAATGAGATGAGCGTGCGAGTGGACAGTGAAGTGGGAATGAGAATTGTCAAAGGGAGAAAGAGGCAGAGAGAGAAAGAGGCTGAGGGAGAAAGAGAAACTATGAGAGAGGGGAGTGAGAACGAGCAAAACTGTGAAGAGAGAAAATTGCAAGCAGTGGAGGATAGTAATGCAGATGAAGAGAAAGCACACACAGCTAGCCCTTCTTTGGTCAACCACCTGCCATTTCCAAATCGGACCTTCACCTTAATGCTTTGCCTTTATTACAGTTGGGAAGCTCACACGGAATTGTCGCCTACATTAGCACCCACCCTGATAGGACAGCCCGCCTTCGTCTCTTACCGCCAAAAACCTGATTGGATATTAAATTTTAATACTTCAATTAATTGCAAGCGGAAAGCGGATACGTTGAAACTGTTTTGCGCCCATCTCCTCACGTTTCAAACTGATACCAGGATACCAGCACTGATGAAAGGATACCAGAACTGATATCAGACTCTGTAAGGTCTGATTCTCAGCAGACAATGGCACTCCATGTTCAAACGCCACCTTCATCAACACCTCACCAAACATGCTCTATTCTAAGCTGAACAATTGGATTTCAAATTGCTTTTGGACAGAGTCTCCTCTCGAAGGTTAACCAACCCTCTATCAATCTTCATAGCTTTACAAAGACGTTCACCAATTCAGTTGAACTGTGCCATTCGTTATCTAGTGTCAGAATAGGTTACAATAAATTGGAATGGTTAATACAAAGATCTTCTTTGCCTTTTGTTGCTGACGTTGGACATGTAGTATGTCAAATCAAGAACAGAATTCTAAAATGAGAAGATATTTTTTTGTTAGGCTCTCTCTACATAATATAAGGAGATTGTACATTCTATCAGCGTATGAAACATGTAGCTTGCAGAATGAAAGCGAATTTCTGCAGAATTTATTCTTCACAATAAAAAACGTAGCCTACTATATGTTTTACGCTTTTTATTACGTGACTATCATCACTTTTTAATACTTGACTATTATTATAAGAGTACTTGCACGGTGACGCATCTAATACCAATGAATACAAAAACTATAAGAAGCGCAATCATCATATTAAAAATTCAGCCAGGTTTTTGACGACGTTGCCACAGCGCTCACTATGGTTTCTGTATTCATTGCTAATATGCAATGATAGTCACTACCATTAAATCGAAAGCATACTGTATACAGAGGTGTATTATGGTATACAATGTGTGCATGACATTTGAAGCAGCGTGAATACCACTATTTCAAAGTATGTATTTGATTTTGCGATGTTTATTACCATCAAGTATCAGGTGTTTTACTGAGCAATCAAAGCCTAGTTTAAGTTATCCTGTATGATTCATCATAATTAGATTTCGGTAATTTCTATGATTTTTTTTTCATTTCTGGTTTATTTCACGTTCTGTATGTTATTTCTATATATCTGTTACATTTCAATGTTAGTAACAATGAATGTTGGCAATGTGCAAAGCTATTGGTGCAATTGTCGTCGTCGTGATCACCGTTAAAGAATGAGAACAAAAGTCATCATGGGAACAAAGCTGTAAAGAGTCATTTAGGAAAAAAGTATGAAAGCCATTCGAATGGAAACACTCGAACAGGATATAGATTTCTTCACGTGAATGCCCATCGTATTTATCAAGCATTTGCTTTCTTTTCCTCTAGGAAATGTATTTCTAAAATGAATGTAGTGCTCGAGATATGATGGAGGTAGCATTCCGCTCAGCGCCATTTTGTTGCAAAAGAGAGAAAAACGTAGCGAGCGGATTTTTCTTAGTTGGTGATATCGGAAAGGACCTCTATCCATTTATTATCCAGCCATTATTTGAGAGTGACAAAATCTTTTCCTTCACTACATTCTAACAATGTGACTATTGTTGGCTGTGATATCATTGTTGCAGTGTGTGTATGTTTGTGTGTTGCCTTTAAACACTAATGTCGTTGGTGCTAGTGCTGATGGTAATGTTGGTTTCAATGATTATTTCGATTTTCATAAAGATAGATTTGAGAAAAGGCTAAAGTAGAGTTTGAATTTGGACTCAAAAGAAATTTTAATCAAACAAGGCATTAGAAGATAAGAAGAAAAGTAGATATTATTTGTAATGGTGATGATGATGATGATGATGGTTGGTGTGAATAAAGTTGACTGAGTGGACTCTGTTGAGTGACTGGAATCAACTGTTGATCTGTTGAGTCGACGGGAGTCCGATAGGAAGGCGTGAGAAACAGGTGTGACTGACTCAGTTTTTATTCACAACAAATAACAAATAACCCAAGCGCCGAGTCAAAAATATGAGAGCTGACTCAACTCTATTCACATCACTGATTTTGTTGCTATTCATAATTATTATTCATAATTGATAGAGATGTTGTCTGAATCACTGGAATTATTGTCAACATTATAGTCAATAAATTATTGTCAACATCAATACAGATGTCAAACACATGAGATACTTTCGAATGCCACGTCATTTTCAATTTCAATTCAACTAATACTAAAATACAGAGTATCTCAATATAATAAATAGACGACTGCGATTGGTTCATAGACTGGGAACCTCTCATAGGTGTCACTTCACTTCGGAGGCCTGTGATTGATTGATATTGAACCGGCCCATTGGTAATAAGAAATATCCCACCAATACGGAACACCAATGATGAACTAGTACAAAACAGGTGTCCTACCAGACCCAAATGAACAATACAATAGACGTGATGAGTATTAAAGGACTAAAAAATCAATCAAGGTGAAGCACGAAAAATTACCTTTATCACGCTCCGTTGCATATAAACAGCTGATCATATCATCGTCTTGCAACAGCACACCATAAAAACAATGATATGACGATGATACACTATGAGACAATGATGCACGACAATAATACGATCAGCTGTTTATATGCAACGGAGCGTGATCACGATGGAGTTCGCGTTCGCAGTCTGGACATACTTTTAAACAATACTTTTTTAGAAAAAACTTGAATGGATGATAGGTATTTCCAAAGCTTTTAAAATGTTTAATAGTCTGCCTTTTCCATAAGAATGCAGAAATTCACGATCTTCCTCGACCTTGAATTTTTGCTAGTCAGATGCTTAGCAAAGTTTGAATTCTCTTTTTGGTTTTTCCAATCTCTAAAAGGTATATTAATTCTTCATTTAAAGCTTCTCTTGGCATGACCTACATAGCAAGCATTACCATCTCCGCATTTTAATTTATATACTATACTTGTTCAGAGCATCATTTTATCCTTATTGTAACTAAATCATAATAATTTTATTTGTTTTCGGGTCAGCCATACAAATGAGTTTAGTTCACATAATGATATAATGTATAGTACAACACAGCCAACAATGAAGCAAGCTAACAAATTTATGTAAGTATAACGTTACTTAATTATTTTTGAAAAGACATGATAAATTATTAAATACAAAAATAACAAAAAATACACTGTAACTTTTCATTCCTTTTTATTTTACTTATTTTTAATTTTATTCATTCATTTAAGCCTAAAAGTCCTAATTCTGTTTCGCTTCTTCCTGATGACCTGGAATTCCTCCTGGATAGCGTATTTAAAACTAAGAGTTGTAAAGTCTTAATGCTTTTGTAACTTTTATAACTTTATAGACTCTTTAAAGGCTTTATCAAAACCATTTTTCTCAATCCTCTTTTCAATGTTATAATTTGGTGAGAAAGTGCAATTATCTAAGAAACAACAAAACCAGATACTACAGTCAAAATGAGATACCGTTATTCGTGACCTTTCACCAGTGACAGCAACTGTATGCAGGAATTAATTGCTTACTTCCTACTGACTTTATGTAATATTTGGTATTTTATTATTATCAAAATGAATTATTGAAATTATATTTATTTCCCACATGCCTCATTTCAGAGATGCCTTTAACTGTACAAAGCATCCCTGTCATCAAATTCGATATTCTCTGTGAAGAACAACCGGAGTCCAATAATAATTCCATTATTGGCCTACGAGAGCACGTACAACAGACTCCGTACAGCTGACGTTCGGCGTAGTCTCATTTCGGGACGAAAAATAGAAATTCCTATTCCGAATCAAGTCTGGAAGTAGACATTTTTGCACTTTCACACCCCGGAAACTACAAGTGGCACAAGGTGTTACAAGTGCTACAAGTGAAATATCAAGAGATACAGAGCTACAGAGAATATAAAGTGCTACAAGTGATATTTTAGGAACTCTATATCAAGCATAAGGTATCTCGTGAAGAATGTTCTAGAATTTTCCTACTCTTGTTTATATTGTGAGGAAATGTTGTTTGGCTGAATATTGAACCATTCAGATGCATTATTTGGATTATTGTCCTTCAAAACAAGTGCTAGTCAAATGCAATTTGTAAATTTGATATTGTCAAATCTCTTTGAACTTTTTCCAGTGATTCGTTTCAAGTAAACTTCAATATTAATTTCTCTATCTGTAGCGAATGCAATTATGAAAAAATGCGTCTCCACCATTTGTAACGTATTCTAATTAAATTATCAATTGCTGATTTTAAAATTGGGGGCTCCACCACTTCCCAGATGGGTAGAAAAATGTACAAATGATGGGAGATGCGTTGCTGTAGATGGTAGAGCAAAAATATTTATTTGAAACAAATGTTTGTTTTAAAGATTTTTTTGTTACAAATAAAGTGACATGCAGAGTTGAAAATATAACACATGATTTATTAATAAAATTTTAAAACAAGAAATTGCTGTAACATTCTATGTATTTTGTGTTCAAAACAAACGGTCTTTAAAATATTTTATAATTATTAAATTACTTTATCATGTTACTTTTTCAGTAGTTTAATTAGATTACTTGAGGATTTGCCTCTTAGAAATTTTACACGTTTTTTATCATAATTTAATAAACATTGTACAGATTAAAATATAAAATAATGAGCTAACGATACCAGACCATTTCCCTTGTCAGCAGGAGGCGATGCACAAACACTACTGACTGTCCAAGAATGAAAAAAGAAAAAATCTGCTTTATTAATTGCACTCTGGGGGGGGGGGGGCTGGATAGCTCCACCACTCTCGCTGCTCAGTCTCTTTACACACAGTCAGCACAAAATGGCTTTCTGGCGTTCTTTATAATTTAAAATTTTTTTTTGTCAGGGGAGACTGTCAAACCTTATGGTTCATGACACATCGAAAAAATAAATGGATTATTTTTTCTCGGTAAAAATTTCCAGCAGCAAAAATTTGGTTTTTCCAGTTCAAATTTTTGAAGTATGCAGTATTGGACTGGAATGCCTGCCTGTTGTACCCTCACATTCGATTGCATTCTAGTCTATTCAAGTCTAGATGATCAAAAGAATAGGAAGTTTGAAATAAATACTAGAATAATTTTGTGATACAAAATCAAAAATTATCATGAACTGAATAGAAATGTTATAACCTATTACGAAGTTTGGTTATAATTGAGGAATATTTCCTTTCTCGTCCGTATTTTTTTTTTAGTTTCAAAGTCAATTTTACATTTTTCCAATTCTCTGTAGGATTTTTCTAGTATTTTCAATACCAATTACAAATTGGGATTTCTATTTAGTAACGATTTCCTTTAACATTTAATCTCAACCAAGATTCAACAAACGTTTAAATAAAATAGTAATTTAAGTAGACAGAGTTTGGATAAAGTACGAAGTAGTTTAGGAAAAATAAAAGTGGCAGTAGTAGATGCTTAGCTCACTTTTTTTATGTATCCTTACTTGGTGATATATTATGTGCATCTCTCCATATATATGATAACATCTTTCCATTTTCCGATAATATTAGGTGATACTGAGAATTTTCACAATTCGATGAGAATTTTCACAATGCGAATAAAATTTCTCTGTATCTCATAATACGAGCATAGGCAATTGAGTTTGAAATTGAGCATTATGCATTGTATGGCATTAGTGATGCTTCCGTTCCATGTTGATATCATCCCGGCAGACAACAAGCCCACTGTGTGCCAGACAATGCTTGATTTCCATCCATTTGTATATTCTGTTCAGTCACGATATGGCCTGGAAAGCTCAGAATCTTCAAAGGTTGGTTCTAAGGAAAGGGGAACACATGCAAGGAATAGCAAACTTCAACAGAAGACCCATAATTAGATCACTCTTGTTCCTCATTCATCGCCTTTCGCAAACTTTTTCGCTGAATTTTGATAAAATACTCAACATTTTGTGGAAGTGGTATTCACTGATAACTGTAACATAGTTTCGGAGTTGATACCGTAGTTTACACACCATTGCTTAGGATTACCATGACACCTGCTTTTGGCATTTGCACTTGACTGTCAAAACTATCAGAGCATAATTTCGATTACAAAAATCTGTTTGACTCTGTTCTCTGCTGTAAAATCACTTCTCGGTGGTTCAGAACCCACCTAAAACTGTAAGTCCAAATCATCAATTTAATTCATCCAATTCATACCCACGCTCAGGTCTCAGACCTATGTGGGCTTCATCCTCCGAAAAAAGAAAACATCTTTGAATAACCAGTACAACTCATCAACCATATCCATCCAATTTATTACATACGCACAGGTCTCAGACCTATGTCGGCTTCATCCTAAAAATAAAGAATCACTACATTATTACTTAGCTGTATCCTTTCAATGTATCTTTGATAATTTTACATCATTAAATCTAAGAATTTCCGCAAAGCTTTGTTACCGAATTTGCTTTTGTTAAAATTGTGGATCACTACAGATCCCTTAGTTCCCCTTCCAAATTACAATATTTAGAAAATTGAATTTCAAGAAATGACCTCGAAGATGTCGTATTTTCATGCTTTAAAATTAGAATCGAATTTTGACCTTGTAGTGAACGTAACTGGATGAATCTAATGTTACATACTTGAAGCAAAGAGTACTTTTTTCGATGTTTTTGACAAAAAAGTAAATCTCATGTATTAATGATTTATGTTTTAATGACTAATCCAGCTTCAAAAGCTTCTAGCAAGTTGTAAAGCTCTTTTAAATCTTGAATGACATGTCTCTAGAACGAAATTTATATTTGTAAAGCTTACCAATGAATACGATTTGATGTTGTCATAATTAAATACCACAGGTAAGTGATAGCCGCGAGCCGTAGCAAGTATCTGTTCAATCAGATAGATAAGCTGCGTTCTCGTAGGTCCCGTTTGTAACGGTGACCGATTAGATTGGCCAGCAAAAAAGACACTGTTCTCTGCTGAAAATCACTTCCCGGTGGTTCGGAACCCACCTAAAACTGTAGGTCCAACTCATAAATCTGGAGCCTCTATTTGCTTGCTCCATCTGTTTTGAATGGGTGTGTCTAGTCTCAGCCTTCAGCCAATGACAGATCTCCAAATTGGATTTTGAGTGGTCCAGCCTATTGGAGCATACAAGCCAATATCATTCGTCCTTGTAGAATATAATGAGACTGCTCTGCATTTTATTTTTAGTTTTATTGGGATTCAGAGATAATGAAAACTGGCTAGTCAGATAATACGATAGTGATGATTACAATATATACATAATATGCAAAAAGATTCATAAGTCATAATTGTGATAGTGATGCTAACAATGTGATTATGTCCTTATGCCATAGTATGAAACTTCCTACTAGCTCATTATTCTACTAGAAGCGAGTTGAGATCAAATTTTGTCATTACCATAATCAAACTTTTATCTCTCTTTTTTTCGGAGGATGAAGCCCACATATGTCTGAGACCTGTGTGGGTAATGAATTGGATGATGGTGATTAATGAGTTCGACCTACAGTTTTAAGTGGGTTCCGAACCACCGGGAAGTGGTTTTACAGCAGAGAACAGAGTCTTTTTTGCTGGCCAATCCAATCGGTCACCCTTTCAAAGATGGCCCAGGAGTTTTGTAGCTTATCTCCGATTGAACAGATACCTGCTACGGCACTTGGCTAAACCATTTTTATAACAAAAATATACTTGTAGCTAGTTGAATAGCAACCATGATGACACTTGGCTAGTTTACTAGCCAACAAGCCAGAAAATTTGCTCGTATATGGATATTCTAGTTGGATAGAGAACTCGATAACATTTGACGAAATTGCAATCAGTTGGTGAATTCGCCGGCCAGTAGCTAGAAAACTCGTTTAATGTAATCAAGACTTTACCTTACGAAGTATGAAAGCACGGACTCAGTTCGGAATTTGAGGTTCTACGTATTTCCTGATTCAATCATTCAAGCTGTGACATTCGATAATCGAATTGCCGAGCAAATCGATACGTAATTATCCGATGTCTTGTCACGAGATGTTCCGAGTAGGAACTCCGTCGTGAAGAAAAGTAGTCTAGTTTTGCCCAGTAAGCTACAAAACTGAGGCGGGCTTTTTAATTAACAAATCAAATGATGAATAATAGAGTATGTGGAAGGCTTACAGTCAGGGCTGTGTAGAAGCTCGCAGGAATTGGCGATAACTCGCAGCCTAGGTAGTTTCCGAATGTATGTATGAGATGGATGAATTTTTCATTGTTCACGGTGAACTCTAACCTAACTGGTCCTTTGCGTGTTGTTAGCTTTGATATTAAAAACCTATCTACAGTCAGTCACGAGCACCGAGAAAAAAGGAAAGAGTAAAGGAGAAAGAGAAAGGCTGAGAGTAAGAGAGGATTGCTCTGAACCATCCAACACACAAATAAGAACAGTTAAATTCTCTATTCACGACTAGTACCAGGTAGTATATGCAAACTACGATTACTTTACTTTGCAAACAGCACATAAAGAACGTGGCCTTTGCGTCAAGCTCTCCCATATTATGAAATGTTGCAAAGTATTTTAAGTAATTTTACCCTAGAGAAACACATTATTTCTTGCCGCTACCAACATCAAAGCAATAATGATTAATTTTGTATATATGACATTGCATAGTTACAGTATTTGAAAACTATCGATAATACTTTCTTCATACCTATCAATTTTAAATAAAATTTCATGTTGTGGTCCAAGCGTCATTCCTTATCCTTATTATGCCATACTTTATTCAATCAAATCTAATTACAGTACAATCTCGATTATCCGAGGTAATTGGGACCAAGACCACCTCGGATATGAAATAACTCGGATAATACGGAGGTTAAGTGCTACTACCAGGAAAAATCAAAAAGCGTGACAAAAGTTACAAGTTTAACAAGGTTAAAACGTAAAATAAACGATATACCTTATTTTAACTGAGACCATGCCATTTCATGACAAAGTATGAAGCGCATCCTCCCACCGTATTATTGTTAAAATAAAAAGAGTTTTATTCTATTTTTTATCTCATCACTAGCTCGGATAACCCGGAGGTTCGGTTGGCCGAGACTCGGATAATCGAGATTTTACTGTACTCCACTTTTTCATCTTGGTAAATGATTATAACCATTGTCATTGAACTAACATCTGTTAGTTCTGTGAATTGGATGTAAGGCATGATGGACCAATATTCTTTGTCTCACATGAATTATTATGCCACCAACATACAGCAGTTATGAAATACTTGAGAAAAAACTATCCAGCTCTTTTCTTCATTCTTTCTAATCTGCATGTAACAAAATTCTACTATTATTGAAGCAAACAATTATTCTTGCAGATTGTTTATACGAATAATTTCAATCTTCCTGAAACATAACGCCCATCTAACAAAACGTAATGTTAACAATCCCTAATGAGCTACATTGTTTCTAGTTACCCGAAATGACAAATTTACAAAGCTAGCTCGAACCGTAGATTATGGAGCTACAAACTCAACATAATTTGCCCACTTACCAAAGGTCAAAATATAGTTTTGGGGGAATGCATTCAACTGCATTCCACACATTTAACCTGCATCAAAATTGGAAGTTCAATTAGTGTATTACTGTTCACAGTTCATTGTGCTGGCTGCCTTGATAATCTATTCCCGTCATAGCATGCTGGATGCTGCCGCTGTCGAGTAGTTGATTCAATTATCTATAATATCGATAGAGTAGTGCATGAATTGGCCCTCTACTGAACTGGAAGCGAAATTCAATCCTCCAACATTCATTTGATTTGTAACTTATTTGCTTATGAATTATTCATCATTGCAAAGCGTATCAAGTCGGCCAAATGGAGGACTTGAAACTAACGTTCTGAAACTTGATCGCCAGTTTGAAACGAAAATTAGCAACTATCAGACTCCTCTTCCCCGGAAATCACTCATGTTGCCTACGTATACTTCTATTCGCTGTCTTACTTGTAATCACTTCTATACCTGTCGTTTCATTTCGCTCTTTTAGTCACACTACTCATTTTCTTTCATACCATTAAATTGATTTTCCAGTTTTTTTCCTACTAAATCATCTATCAGTTTCATTCTAATTCTATATTCTATATATATTATCGAATATTATAGATATTCTATATATATTATCGAATATAATATATATTCTATATATATTATCGAATATAATAGATAATAGATATTCAATAGATGAATTCTATCCATCTATATTCATCAAAACTGCTTAATTTCCCATTCTACCTTAATTTCTTTTTCCGCCATTCTTCCATTCCCACACACCTTAAGCTCTCTTGAATTCTTATTTTTATGTGAGCTATCAAAAGGTTTAACGATGTAAATAGGAATTTTTAAGTTGGTGGAGTAATTTCTCATCTTAATTGAGAACAAGATGACATTCAAAAATCTTTCAATTATTATAATTGAATGATCAATAGAAATCAGCATAAATAATTTTCACACGAGCTCAATGCTTGTACGTGGGTCATTTGATAAGAGGTGATGTCAAAAGCAGCCGTAACCGATGGTCGGGGAGGGGGGGGGGGGGTAAATAAATCCTCTTCGAAATGTCCAAGTTACAATGAAAAAGCTCCATTTGTGTCTTTTTTGTGAAAGGTGAGGATGTTTTTCCTTTTTAGGTTACATCCTCACCAATAAATTTCTGGATTCGCCCCCGGTCGGATGAAATCAAACCCAAACATCTTGCCTGAAATCGATCCCAATATGATACTGTATGTTTCAGCGATCCCAATGTGATACTGTATGTTTCAGAGATTTAAAAATATTCGAATTATTTATCTTCCTACCAACCAGCTTAAACGATTCAAGATAAGATTAGATATCAATCAAGTTATTGAACAATTATTTCACAACAATCCCACTTTTGTTGACAAACTTTCTGCATTGAGACGAAAATGATTATTTGTTGTCCATAACAGCAAACTTGAACCAGCTAAGGTTCCTCAAAAATCATCAAAAACCTATTGACCACTGTAGACACCAAGTGAAATTTGACCTTTGTAGTAAAGAATAACAAAAATGATCTAACAATAGATCAGAAAGTACTATACTTTAAAGTGATAACTCAAGGTATTGACTCTTTTCAAGTAAATTAATATTTGAATAACTTGATTTCATATTTATGACTATAAGGCAATTAACAAAAATAGTATTTTTGGTGTGAATAAACTTAGATTTTAGCTAGGCAAGTTTCTCACAACATAAGACCATTAAGCAATAGTATTTACATTCCACATGTTCATGAAAAAATATGCAGACAATTTATATGCAGAAGATTATGAAATATTATTCCGATTCATTTTATCGATGGCAGTATGAATAGAGCTTCATTTGTTGAATTTATTAGATGGGTGAAAAATAATTTTTATTTGTGAATTGCTAGATTAGCTTGATTCATATTAAGGAGGATATATGTCAGCTATTTCAATATCTTATTCCTAGAGTAAGAAATTTTATTACCCTGTTTTGATATATATTTCTTTTTTTATATATCGTAACGTTCAATCAACTATGGTTAGGCTGTCTAGTGTCTATGTTATACCTCTCTATTGTTATGAAATTTACTCAAAAGCAATTTGATAAAACATTGTGTCAGCGCACAAGCTTGCTTTGCTGATGCATGTTTAATTTTTTACAAAATGTTATATATAGATGTTTTAAGTTGAAAATATGTATATGTGTGTATTTATTTATTGTATTTTTTTAGTGAAAAATCAATTGTATCGAATGTGAAAAGACAGTTTGAACCAAATGTTTTTGTGATAGTTAATTATATAGTGTATTCAAATTTTCAGTTAGTATATGATTTTTTTTAGTGTGGTATTCATTTTTTTGAAAATTTTCCAAGTAAAGTATGTATTTAAAAGTATGAAATGTAGTATGTTAGGCCTTGAAAAATAGTATTTACATTCCACATGTCCATAAAAAATACGCAGACATCAAATTCACTTTATAAGCAGGAGATTATTAAATAACTTGAAGCTTTTTATTAAAGTATTTTTATTAATACATGCTAGGAATATTATTGTGATAGTGTCTATTTTTAGAGAACTTGATTCGCGCCAGTAATTTAAAACGATGTCCGTCCTGATATTGTGATGGACTGTACGTGGTTCCTAACTTGAATGATTTATTTACAGAAGTAAAATGTTATTCACACCCGTGTACATTGGGCTGGAATAAATTAACTGGAACGCAAATTTGTATTCCATATTTCATGGAAATGTTGAATAAACACAAGATATAGCGAAACAGAAAATATCTTACTACTGCGGCCTCATAGTCTTTTTCCTTATTTAGTTCTATTCAATTTGTTCTAGTCATTGACTCCATTCAGGTAAATTAATATTTTAAGAACTTTATGCTATGACTATAAGGCAGTTATAAATATATCTAAAATAGTGTTCTACACTCGTGTGAATAAACATATATTTTTATCTAGGCAAGTTTCTCACAACATAAGACCTTTAAGCAATAGTATTTACATTCCACATGTCCATGAAAAAATATGCAGACATCAAATGCACTTTATATGCAGGAGATTATGAAATATTATTCCAACAATGGAAATTTATACGAACTGATTAGTCAATATAGGGAGCCTTCCAGTAGAATAATTTTAATATTAATCTCAATAGCCAAGAGCCTAATAAGTCTCATTACAATCATATAAAGCCTCCCAGCGGAGAAAGGAAAATGACCAAATATATGCTTTTAATTCAGCAGACCGCTTGAAGAAAATATAGAGCAAATCGTTGTAGAAACTCATAATATCAACTGTTGAAGTTGGTATTTATATAATTTATTGACATGTGAATGAGTATATCACTTGAAACATTTTTTTCTTATAAACTTCGTAATAAATAAAGCGAAAATCGAGTTATTGATTATCAAGAAGGTTATACCTGATCAATCCGATATCTCAGTATCTGAAAAAAAGAATCAGACATAGAAATTTTAGGATTCTATAATATCTTGTTCACAATATTTTTTCATTCCCGTTTCTACCCGACATAGACTATATAAGCTACTCCTTAATCTTTATTAACAGACTAATGTGCGAGTCATAGTAATGTGTGAGATTTTGAAATCAGTAATATCAGTAGATTGTGTACACTGTTGTAAAATACTTTGAAGACTGGCTTTAATGGAATAAAAGGGCTTCTCGGCCCTTCAGGTTACAAGATGACTGATTTTATTCTGTAATTTAAATTATACAGTTTTTTAATAAAATTAGTAGAACTGGTATTGATATTGTGAAGTCTCTCCATAATTGAAACAAAGCAGAAGTTGTAAAATTTAAGTACACTAGCAATTTGAGTCAGAGAACCATGGTTTCGTGTTTTACTAACGCATCTTGTTACTAAAACACGAAACGATTTTCCTATGACTCAAATTGTTAGTGTAGTGAAATTTGACAACTTTTGTTTTGTTTCAATTATACATTTTCTACGCTGAAATTGTGTATTTTCTTGTATCTGTCAATCAATTTGTTTATATCCTAATATATTACAACCTAAAACCTGGCTAATCTCTGTGTTTGTAGAAGATAATTGACTGAAGATGATGCAATTGATGATTTCAGTGCTTTCTATATGATTATTAAGAAAATATTATTCATATAGAAAGCACTGAAATCATCAATTGTATCATCTCCAGTCAATTATCTTCTACAAACACAGAGATAAGCTAGGTTTTTGGTTGTAATATATTAGGATATAAACAATTTGATTGGCAGATACAAAAAATACACAATCTCAGCGTATCATATCCATCACAATGCACATAAATTATTATTTGAAAATGCTAATTTCAACATCTCATAACTCAAATCAGTCATTATGAATAAGAATCGTTGAAAAACCTTTCCGTATCTCGTAGGGATCAAAAGGATAAAGCCCAAATAACTAGTAGAAGATAAGAAAGAGAAAAATGGAGGAACTAAAATTTGGAAAAGGAAGTACGAGGAAAAAGCAAGACTGAATGATTGGATTGCGTAGAAGAAGAATAAGAGAGGATTAATATTTTATAACAATTTCCCTTGATGTGGAATTACATTGAGGTAAGGAATAAACAGCTGCAGGGGAATTTAGAATGGAAGATGGATGGAGTTCAGTGAGAAGAATAGAAAGATATGGACATGGAAAAAGAACCAATAAGGAGTGAGAGTTATACTACAGGAGGAATACTGGGAAAAGAAAGAATGATTAAAAGCGAGAAAATGGCGAAATGATAGATCTATACTTTTAAAGACTGGAAGACCAGTCAGGTACGAGAAAGTCCTGTGATGGAATAATTTTTTTAATTACTGAGGAATCCAAATAGAAGGCATCTTGTTCCTTGATGGGGCGGCTTTATTTATAATTCCATTCCGTAATTGAAACTGTAGAATGATCGCAAAAATATAGGGAGGAACTCCATTGGAATGTCAGTTATCAAAATTATAATTGGATTCCCAATATCTTGAGAGCTTGACTGATTATTTTACATCAGCTTTGTTTTCATGTATAAGCTTTCCGATTAATCAACTTTTGAATGGTGTATTATTACTTGGAAAAATCAATTATGAATTTATTGAAAAAAGATTTCTAAATAGCAAAAGGAAATAAAGAAATCAAAAATCGTGTTCTCAGATTCATTTCCTGGTTAGGTCTGTTTCATATTGTTACAACCATATTTTCTCATTAAACTGATTTGATTGTAAGACCAGAGTAAAGAACCTTTTCATTACAAAGTAAAACAATATACAGATGAAACTAAGATCATTGAAAAAATCAATCTATCCAGCTTTTACGATTTATCAATAGTCAATAGTACCTGTAATTATCAAACAATATAAATAAATGTTTTTTTTTAAATATACTACTGTATTTGAATATTTGACAATACAGCGGGTATGTCTCAATTTTCACCAAAACACAAATTTGAAGATAATATCACAGTAGTCAATCTAATAGATCACTGAATTCACAGGTATTCATAATGAATACTTTTATTTATTGATTGTGACAAATTTACAACGAATGTGAAGGCGCAACAGACTCAAGTCTCCTTCACAAATTGTTAATATGTTACATTGTCCAAAACATTGAGGTTAACTCAGACTAAAAATTTAAGATTTGCTAAAAATCTTCACTCGAAAAATAACAAAATAAATCTCCTCACTTAACCACTATTGATTTAAAAGTTCACTTGAAATTAAACACTAAAAACAGTGAAAAATAGTTTGTAATAATAAATTTTTATAAAAACTTTTGAGCCAAAAATATTATCTTGTTGCTATGGTGAACAACAAACCATTATATTAATCCATTAAATTTTTATAAAAACTTTTGAGCCAAAAATATTATCTTGTTGCTATGGTGAACAACAAACCATTATTATTAATCCATTAAATTTTTATAAAAACTTTTGAGCCAAAAATATTATCTTGTTGCTATGGTGAACAACAAACCATTATATCAATCCATTAAATTATTACCATTTTATTTCCACCCATTACATCCTTTAACCTTTCCTTTCTTCTCCTTCTTCCTCCTACCCTAATATTATGAGAACCTCCCTCCCTAGTACGTGGGCAACCATAGTTGGAAGGGGTTTCCATCCACACATATATAGTACATATTTATATTTTAAAATAGTTTATAGGGTTTAATTTTGTATAATTTTGGATTTCAGTTATTGTATTTCAATATTTCTCATTTACTGCAGGATATATCATTATATTCATGATATATTCCTCATTTTCTATATGTGTGTTTTTTTATAAATAAATTTAAAAAAATTCTCTCTATACAATTATTGCTATTGTGTGAGAATACGTGTCAATTTTCGCCTCCAAAATCTCGAACAAAATTCAAAATTATATTCTCTTTCTTTGGGTTATTGAACAGTTTTAGTGCTTCGTTTCCAAAGTGAACATCTAAATTAATATTCATGTTTTTGGATAGAATCAGGAATTGTACTTCAAAGTGAAATATCCAGTTGAACTTATACTTAACCTAAAATTTGGATTTTTTAATTGAAAATTTGTAAAGAAAGCAGTATAGTGGGCTGTGCCTGTTGTATCTTTACTTGATTGTGCTTTCTAATAAATAAATGGATAAATAAATTTTCACTTGAAGAGGAATCTATTTGATATTCTAGTAGTCACTCAATCGAACATCGCACTGAATATTGAGAGAATATTATTTCTTGTAGGAAATTGCCTGCTATATTGGAATAAAGTGTAAAACTTCACGCTCTTCATTCACCGTTTCTGATCGTATTTTTACGAGACATAAGTTTTCATAGTTTAGTATGCGCGTTAAATTGGAGCTGGCCTTTCTTATTGGAGAATCGAGCTTCCCAAGTATGCTCTAAAATCTTCGAAGGCTTGAATGCCTGGAGCATTTTTGATCCATTACATATAAGGTAGGCCTGAGACTGGCGTTCTGTTCTCTCATCGAGTGTTTGCTGCTTGGAAGGATTCAAATCTTGGCGCTGCCGGAGGAGTTCATCAAGCCCAACAAGAATATCAGTATAATTCAATAATATTATGAACGCTTTGAGCTGAATGCCATTTCCACGTAACGGCTAAAATAAATAGAAGTTGAGAGACGGCAGTTGGCTTCCGTTTGGGGGAGAATTTCGCCAATTATTCGCGCCATCTTGTACAAAATACAGATGAAAAGGAAATAGAATTGCATCTTGCCGATAAGCGTCCCCATGAAGAGAACAGACTAACTCCACGTCAATTCCCACGCATACCGACTGCGGAAAAGAAACGTTTCGATCAGCGCCTTTCTTCTTTCTCTTCTTCTTATTTTTTATTTTTCCGCTTCTTCTTCTTCTCCCTCCTCTTCTACTTCCTCTTCTTTTCCTTCTTATCTTCTTCTCTTTTTTCTTCTTCCTTTTCTCTTCTACAACTTTTTGTAAATCTTCTCGCCTTTTTAATCTTCTTTTCCCTCTTCTTCTTTTTATTCTCCCTCTTCTTCTTCTTCTTCTTCTCCTTTTTCTTCTTCTCTTTTTTCTTCTTCGTCTTTTTTCTTCTACAACTTTTTGTAAATCTTCTCGCTTTCTTCTTCATCTTCTTTTCCTTTTTTTCTTCTTCTGCTTCTTTTCTTGCTTTGCTACTTCTTTTTCTACATCTTTTAACCTTCTTCCTCATGTTATTTTTCTTCTGCTTTTTCTTGCATTCTTCTATTTTATTCTTTCTCTTCTTCCTTGTTCTCCTTCTTCTCCTCCTTCTCCTGCTTTTCCTCCTTCTCCTCCTCCTTCTTCTCCTGCTTTTCCTCCTTCTCCTTCTTCTTCTTCTCGTCCTATTTTTCTTCTTCATCTTCTTGTCCTTTCTTCTTTTTCTTCTTTATTTTCTTCTTGTTTATCTTCTCCCTCTTCTTCTTCTTCTTCTTCTCCTTCTTCTTCTACTTCTTTTTCCGCTTCTTCTTATGCTTTTTTTCTTTCTTTGGTACTTCTCCTTCTCCATCTTCTTCTCCTTTTTCTTATTCGTCTTTTTTCTTCTACAACTTTTTGTAAATCTTCTTGCCTTCTTTTTCATCTTTTTTCCTTTTTTCTTTCTCCTTTTTCTTCTGCTTCTCTTCTTTCTTTGCCACTTCTTTTTATTTTTTAAATCTTCCACCCTTCTTCTTCTTGTTCATTTTCTGCTTTTTCTTGAATCTTGTATTCTTTGTTTATTCTTTTTTCGTTTTCTCCTCTTCCTTGTCCTTCTTCTTCTCTTCCTTCATTCTTCTCCTCCTTCTTCTTCTTATTGTCCGTTTTTCTTCTTCTTCTTCTTCTTCTTCTTGTCTTTTTTCTTCTTTCTCTTGTCCTTCTTTTCCTTCTTCTCCTCCTTCTTCTTCTTGTCTTTTTACTTCTCATCCTTCTTCTTCTTCTTCTCCTTCTTCTCCTCCTTCTTCTTGTCTTTTTCTCTTCTTATCCTTCTTCTTCTTCTTCTTGTCCTTTCTTCTTCTTTTTCTTGACCTTCAACTTCTTCATCTTCTCCTCCATTTCTTCCTTCTTCTTCTTCTTCTTCTTCTTCTTGTCCTTTCTTCTTCTTGTCCTTTTTCTTGTCCTTCTTCTTCTCCTTCTCCTTCTCCTTTTTCTTCATCTCCTTCTTGTCATTTGTTTCTTCTTCATCATCATTCATTTAGCTCTCCTTTCACTTTGTACTTTCTTTTGACATTCACCTCGTTAATGTAGCCAGTGCCGAGTGAGAAGTTCCGGGAATGAAATTTTCAATTTCGAGTCTTTAGTGTAGGAAAGTTTTTAAAGTCCATTCAAGTCGAAAGTTTCTCTTATCACTCCTTTACACTTTTCTTGGACCCCCTCCCACTCCCCTCGCCTTACCTTTTCACTGATCCTTTCATTACAACTCTTGCTCGTCTCTGTCACCTTTCATCTCAATGCTAATTACTTTAATTTGTAGCTGCGAATCAAATAACTTCAGACACCCCTACTCTGAATGAAATTTCGCTGGATGGCAGGCGCCATAACTTATTACAAGTAATCGTAAGGAAATCAGAAGTATCTATTGAGAACATGAGGGTGTGAATCTCTTGGGGAAGTTTCGCACAATGATTCAATAGAAGCAAAAAAAATGTTTTTAAAAGGAAGTAAATTCCTAATGATTGTACATTGGATACTGTATTAGATAATGTGTGTGAAAAATTTGATAATTTTTTAAATGTGATAATCGTTTAAATGTGTTAGGAGTGATTGTGCTGGGTTATATGGATTTGAAGGTTATGGTATGTTTATCAAGATGAAAGCTTCAACATAATACTGCAAGATTTATAATCTATATGCAGAACTGACCTTTTTGAGTCGAATACAGAAATTGTCTATCTGATAATTTTCTTTCTGTTAATCATGATACTCATGTCTGATGCTGATCCTCATTTAATAATATTTTCCCTGCTGCTTGACCTTTTTGCATTTATTATAAAGTGGATCTTTATTATATTGTGTTTGGTGACCTGTTTTCTAGTTGTTTATCATTGCTATTACGTATTTCTTGCTCTAACCTTTAATAAACTAACGCTGTGTCCCATATCATGCAACCAATGTAGTGTGGTTTAGCATATAGGAGGCTATCGTTCTATAAACGAATAGTATTTGACTGAACTGTGTATATCAAGCTACTCTGTATTTTAGTTTTAGTTTAGTTGTGATTGGGCATGACGTTACTATCTAAATAATAATTATACTACTCGTGTCTTCATGATACAAGTGGTTGTGGCACACAGTATTAATCATTTCGGATAATGACAGAATAATTCTAATCACTCAAATGGTATAGAGATATAATTAAATGTATAAGGTAATGATTTATAAAGATGTATATAGATGATTTAAAAGGAGTAGGAACTAAAGAAAACAGGATCAATATTCTACAATATTACAGGCGGGCTATAGGCAACCCGCTTGACTAGTCAGTAATCTTGAGTGGTATATTACCGGGCGGGTAGCATTACATTAGCCCTAGGACTTTGTAGGTCAAAATCAAAGTTGAGCTTGAATAGTGCCACAAATTTAATAATAACAGTTATTACTTCGCGGTCTTGTTCTGTGATGAATGGAATATTTCCGACTACACTCCCTTACACAAAAGAATGAACTAGACTTCTTGGATTTTGCATACCTCGTATTTGCGTACTTTGTATTTTTCGTATTTAGAATAGTCCAATAGTTTGATGAACATTATTTAAACTAACAGTACGTGAGTACTATATCTTCAAAACGTCTTATTTCAATCAATTTTTTAATAACAGTAATTTAATTGCTTTGTTATTATTCAATTGTTTGACATCAGAATGGACTTGGAGAAACAATATACTACAACTGTAATAAGATGAACAAACTCAAATTTAGTAGTTTTTTGCATATTGTCAGTTGAAATCAAAAATAAATTTCTACAATGTTTGCATTTCATTCATCTTAAAAATAATTGATACACAGAAATATATTTGATCCTGTTTTAATTGGTCATAGAGATCTAGTGATAGATATAATGAAAGAGACATGATTTTTTGTAGATTACGTCTTGGGGACTCCAGTTAAGGAGTATAAGACAAGTCAGATTAACAATTATAATTGCTTTAGCAATTAGTTGGGGTGAGACTTAATTTTGATGTGAAAGTAACTCTTGTACACTATAAAAAGCCTTATCAACTAAATAATTTTTCAATTGTTTTTAAAATATTTCTATATTTTCAATACTCTTTAAAAACTGCGGTAGCTTGTTGTAGAGTTTCCTACCAATATAACTAAGTTTTTGTTTAAATAAGCTACTATTGTGACTCACCAAGTGATAATCTCCTAGTCTTTTTGTATTATAATCGTGTACGTCAAGATTTTGGTTAATATCATTTGTTTTTATATATAAAGTAGCTTCATACACATATAAGCAGGGTACAGTTAGGAGACAAAGTCTCTTGAACAACGGCCTACATGAATCTAATCTATTTACTCTTTCTTTTACCTGACCCTACCTGACCTATTTACCTGACCGCATTCTTTTGGATCTTAAACACCCTATCGAGGTTTTGTTTCGATGAATTACCCCATACTAAGATAGCATACCTAATATGTGACAGTAAGAGCTCATGGTAAGCTGTAAAAAGTAACTTTTTGTCATTCAATCTAGCGAGCTGCCACAGGACAAATACCCTAGATGAAATTTTACAACATATTTTCTCAATGTATAGAGCTCAGGTCAATCGTCTATCCAACAAAACCCCTAGAAGTGCAATGTTTTCTTCCTGGTCTAGTTGATTATCGTTTACAAACACGTTTATAGCCGTATCTTCATTTGAATTATGTTTGTTTTTTAATTTAAGGTATTGGCATTTTTTACTATTTATTTTTAATTTCAACTAATCTAAGAATTGAACAATGGACTGCACACCTATATGGGCATTTATTTCTAAATTATCTAGAATGGAATTGCTGAAAATGAGTGATGTATCATCTGCAAATAAGAGGGCTCTACCACTAATTAATTCTCTAGGTAAACAGTTGACATATAAAAAAAGGCAATGGACCTAGTATTGACCCTGAGGCACTCCAGCTTTGACCCCTAATTTATTAGATTTATTCTTTACTATACTACTCCCAACTACTGTAGTCAGTTCTGCACATTGTTTTCTCCCAATAAGATATGATTCAAACCATTTTAGCCTAACCACATTTACGCCTACATTTTGCAGTATTTCCAATAAAGTTCTATGATTAACAAATCAAATGACTTAGATAGATCTAAGAAGAACGCAGTAGCTCTATTACCTGCATCTATTATATCTATTAGTTTTTCAACTAGAGAAACTATGGCTGTCTTTGTTGATCTCCCTTTCTGGAAACTATGCTGTTCATCACAGATAAAGTTAGCTTCTTGAAGGTGCAGAAGTAACCTATTTAGAACTACTCTTTCAACAAGTTTACTTATTGCATTTAAAATACTAATGGGCCTATAGTTTTCCACCTTTTTTCTATCACCACTTTTGAAGATTGGCAAGATCTTTCCCTCTTTCAAATTATCTGAGAAAGCGCCTTGTTCTAATGAATGATTGATCAGATGAATTAAAGGGTCTAAAGGTGATCTTTACATTCTTTCAGAATTTTACTGGATACCCCATCCCATGTATGATGCTATCACAACTATATTACAATTTTGATTTGATTAAGTCGCCTTTTTTCCACTTGCTTATCAATGTTATTTTGTATTTGTTAGTTTTTCTTACCTCCCACGAATGATAATGTCTTGACAGCCAATGTCAGGCCACCAACGTTTGACCTATAGGAATATCCTAGTCTATAAGTCGACAGTATTCGTCAATGTATTATATCAAGGGGCTATATCAAGCTGCTTTCAGCTCTGTTTTTTTTTTAGTTTTAGTTCGATTGAGAAATAATGATGTGACTGCCAAAACTGTTGTAGTAACTCGCGTTTTTGTGATGAATGTGGTCGTAACAACATCAAAGCCCATTAAAAAAATATGATCGTTTAGTTCCATATTAAGCTGCAGTTCCGTATGTAGTCCAGTGAAATAATCGACTGAGACAATCGATAGTCGATAGATTAGATTTAGGTTGGGTTTGGCACAGTCGATTAATTCACTGGACTACATGCGGAACTACAACCAGTATGATTAAGAGTTAAATTCACTAGTAAAGTTTATTTTCAATAATTATTTATCGAGTAACTGAATAATTTTATTGGATAATGAGTGTTTTAAAGTACGCCGGAAGGCTTCTCAGGTTTCCTTTGTGTAACAGTGTAGATATATTCACTTTAAAATACAAATGTGTGAAAAACGAATTGATGTGTGCTTACAAATGTCAAATTATCACTTACCCGGTGGTTCGGAACCCACCTAAAATAGTAGATCCACCATGTTCCCCGTAACATGGCACAAACGGCGAGGTGGAACTACCCGTAAGGGTCTCCCCACCATTAAAAGCCATACGCTTATTATTATTAATGTCAAATTTAATTGTATTTGTTAATTATGAGCTTATTTTATTCGATTACCATATGATTAATGAAGTTTTGAAGCACTATTTATGCATAGATACTTTATGCTCTACGGTACCAGATTTGCATTTATTAATTTATCCTTCCTTTACTTTATGCATAGTCCCAAAGTTAATAGAAAAAGTTTCTACTTATTTTGGAGTAAGGAGGTTAACCTCTATTAACCCTGGTTGCACTTACCTTGATATTGCAATATAATAACTGATGGTTTCCTTATTAATAGGAGAAAACAACGTGAAAAAGTGAGGAAAATATAGGTTTTAATGTGAGCATATGTGTATGTGGATGTGAGTATGTGTTTAGAACGACTTTATCGCTCAACCTTCTCTTGCCGGTGCAGCATGCTGTGATAAATTAATGCTGGCGGACCTGAGGGAAAATGGGTCCCAACTTCAGCTGTCCACCCTGTCTCCAAAATAATTAATTATTATCTTAAAAATGGCGACGGCGATTTTTCGTATTGAAAAATGACCGGCAATATCCAGTTAATCAAGTTAAATTAGTGTGGATACGGCTTGAATAACATAAGGGCCCTGCAGTGTCATGTTGAATAATACTACTCGAAAATTGAGATCAGAGAAGGAATTATCTCATCATTTTGATATTAATTTAAGACTCTTTTCTTGTTCTGAAGTTCATTTCCTAGAAATCTAGGGATTCCTTTGATTTTTTGTAAATGACAGTTGAAAATAATAATTTTTTACTCATTATTTTCTTGTAAATTTTCCAGAAAATAATACATTAATATTATTCTATTCAATTTCTGTATTTTACTTTGAGTTTGTTTTTTTTTTCATTTCATCAAATTTCGTTTCGTATTCTATTGAAAAATGTAGTGATGTTCCTATATTCTGTTTCAATATACTAAAGCTAGATCAATAGCTTTCAACCAACTACCTTAAAAAGGTGGTAAAATATTGGTTATATTTTAAAAGTTGAATCTGGAATATGTAAATTACTTAATGCTATTTTATTTCATTTAATAAGTCAGACGGAAAGTCGTGGCTTTGAAATCCCATTCTCAATTCGGATAAAAATGATAATTTATGGAATATATTACTGGTGAAATCATTCGTGATGAATGAAATCAGTGAAGTGATAAATTTTACTGGTTTGAATAAAGTTGTGGTATATCGAAAGTGTGGTGCATATTCAGAAATAAATTTAATAATGGACGCATAATAACAATAATAATCAAAATCCCTACATAAATACAGTGCGTTCATTAAGTCGCGCACATCAAGAAGGTTGTGAAGTAATGTATTTTATTTGATATTATTTATTTATTATTGTTATAACTTTTATAAACATATATACTTATATACTAGAATATATACTTATTTCCAACATTTTATGTCATGACATATGCTCAAAATGGCTGCCTAGTTCATTTATACACGCATGAATTCGTTTTACCACGTTTGTTGACACTGTGGAGTACGCCTACACTAATTTTGTTAATCTCCGTTGTAATCTTTATTTTCAGTTTATTCAGTGGATGAGGCCTATTTTTATAAACCCTTCCTTTAAGTTAACCCCACAGGAAAAAATCTGGAGGTGTTAAATACTGTTAAAGAAGGAACACTCGTTGCTCTTGGGAAAACGACATGTTAACCTTATTGTAATCTAAACAATACTGCAGACCTGTTGTAACCTTTACACACAATAATGGGCTTTACATCTGTTGTTCATATTACCAGTGGTGCTACCTTGCGGTAGCCACTAGAAATAATTTAAAAAACCTACAATTTCCAGACACGTTTATTTGGATATGCGCGACTTAATGAACGCTCTGTATATCAAGGATCTTGATCTTCCACCTAATATTTACATTGCCCTGCAGAAGTCAATAGTATTGGATACATACGCGATAACAAGAAAATTTTTAAGCCTTTAAAAAAATGAATATAGTGATGATAGTAGACTAGAAAAAATAGTGTATGTAGTATTGTAATAATGAAGAGTGAATAAAAGAACACTAACTGTAAACACAGAAAACACAACTGTAAACACAGAAAACACTTAAATGTAACTGTATAACAATTGTGTAACTAAATGCATATGAGCACCTTAGCAGCTTAAGAAACAATTTCAGGAAACAACTTTTACAATATTTAGTGGGTACATCTATCGATCAATGATCCGTATGTACTCTTAATAGTTCAAGACTTCAATTAATTGTAGATGACGTAAATTATTTATATTATAAGATTTGTTTCATTGATAACAATAATAATAATAATGATAATAATAATGATCGTATTCCTTTATAATATTGTAGAAATTATAAAAATAAGAAATTGATTTCTATTAATAGTCCTGGTTGTTAATAGAAGATCAGCGTAATATTGGGAAGAGTAGCTCATATGGAATCAATTTTAATGATTCTGGTGAATGAATAATGTTTATTGATCATACTTACCTTATAGTAATAATGATTATAAGTGAGATCACAGGTTGAAATTATTTTTGAATGTGCAATAGAAGAATGCCAATATTCATTAATGCCAAGATTATATTGTAAAATCACTTCCCGTTGGTTCGGAACCCACCTAAAACTGTAGGTCCAACTCATCAAATCAAATCATCCTTATTCCACAATAACATATTCTTTTTACATAACAAACTAAATTTCATCATCAATCACCATCATCCAATTCATTACCCACGCACTGGTCTCAGACCTATGTGAACTTTATACTAAAAAAAAATCTTATAAAATGTAATATTACTACTACTCCAGGTTGATCTGACAGACATTTCAGAGACCGAACGCATGTCGACCACCTAACATGAGAAATCATTCCAAACCGAGGCTGTCCAATTAAATCCATCAGTGATCTCATTCCATATTCCGTACTTCCATTACCAAATCCGTCCATCTGTCACTAATTCACCTCATGGGTCAAAAAAGTAAGTTTCTTCACACCGCTATAAAATCCTTCTGTCAGCCAAAGTGACATGTTAGCTTCTCACCTTCTGACAGACTTTGGAATAGAATAACGAGCTTCATGATTAAAAAAATTCTCCAATTAATCAACTCCTTCATTCGTTCTGGAATTGGCAAAGTAATCATCTTTGTCAATTAGAAAACTTTTTATAACAAAAATCAAAAATGTTTTGTTCTTGTGGGGAACATTTTCTGTCAATTGTCAAAAAAATTGGTATCTCAAGGAAATAATTCCTTTTCTAATTTTCAACTTGCGCCTTTTTTTCTCTCTTTTGTACTCTTGAAAGTTTTCTCTTTTGTAGTCTTAAAATTCTCTTAACATAGTTAAGAGTCAGAAATACATTATTTTCTCCTTCTTTTATAGAATTTATTGTAAGAATACAGTTACTAATAATAATTAATCTGATAGATTTTGTAGATTTCGATATTCCATTCATTTCTCCCTATTAAAAAAATACGTCTTGATGACCAACTAGAGTAGATTGTCCTACGGTTAGTACAGAGACACGTAATTTCAACCTCTGGTTGAAATTGTCGTTAATTAACTGGACCCAAGTAATTAACATACACAGCACTCGAATATGGCTATGGCTATGGCTCGAATATGTGGAATGACAGTGTAAAATCATTCAAAATAGATAATTGGATTAATTCAAACTTTATAAAGGTGTTCTTGTTGGAAAATGTATTTCAATAGGCAATTATTTTTGCATAGTTATCATGAAACACATATTAGTTTCATGTGCTGTTCACATTAATATTTTGTGCAGAGAGCATTCAACGTTATTTATTGTTATTTTCGCTCTCTTGTGATTATAATATATTCATCTTTTTAATACATACTTCTTACTTTTAATAGAATTTATTAGTATAATTCTTAGTATCGTCAAAGGCTGATTAATTTTATACATTGCATACTGGCTCATTATGATAGTTTGATAATTTTCTGCGTGAGGATGGGTTTTCCCAGCTCCGCACTTATTGCGTAGCGCACTGCGCACCAGTATTGCCAGACACAATCTAGAGGATTGTGGGAGATTTAGCTCATAATTATCGTACGTTTAATTGTTATGTATGGTAATTACCCTATATAAAATATTCACGTACTGTCATTTAGAGGAAAATTCCCCACAACTCTTCAGATTATGTTCTTCAGATCTAAAGGATTGTGGGGAATCCAGCTCAAAATCATCGTACGTTAAATTGTTACGTACGGTAATTACCGTATATTTTACTTTTACTTACGATAATTCAGAGGAGAATTCCCCACAGTTCTTCAGATCTTTCAGTTTTCAGATTTGATTCTTCAGATTTAAAGGATTGTGGGTAATTCAGCTCAAAATTATCGTTCGTTTAATTGTTACGCACGGTAATTACCATATATTTGATTTTACGTTCAATTTTGATAAAATCCCCCACAACAATTCAGATTGTGTTCGGCAATACTGGTGCGTAGTACGCTATGCGAGTTTGGAGCTAGGAAAACCCGGCTTTATCCGTCACAGAACACTGACCAACACTGACAATCAATACAATTAGAATTTATCAATCAGCTTCAATATGTTACAATCAACGATTATACACTGCAATGAGCAATAACATGCTGCAATAAGCTATAGCGATTATCCAACTGGTGCAAGCAGCTTGATGGTGCATAATCAATGGATTTGAGCACGCATAAAATTCGGATAAGGCAGGATTCCCTGACAAGCACAAGCGTAGGTTAGCTTCATCGTAGTCAATTTCGATTCATCAAGCAGCTGTATCGATAAGCTTTAAAGTATGAAATATCGCGAGGGATGAAGACAGCGGTGCAATCGAATGGATAGATATAGGAACGATAGGATGATGAAGGCTTATGCGGGATTGAACTCTTCAACCCATCAAGATCCTTTCCATCGTATTCGAAAGCTTTTCAGAGATTCTCGCCGACCAGCCGGCCATCTATCCATGTTATACAAAGATGGCGCGCCGCTTAGACTCCTACGTATAGATATTACATCTTTCATATCTATCACATCTGTATCAACCCATTAATCTCCATTCCTTTTCAATTGTTATACGTCTGTTTCCCGACAAGGCGAAGACTTCGATACAATTTTCTCGATAAATCCTGTTCTGTGCGAAGTTTATCCCATGTACAAGAATATCAAACGATATTTTTCTATTCTCAATTCCATTCGTATTTTTCTTTATTTCATCCTTTCAAAACTACTTTCCTTCTCCATTTGTGTCTTTCTTTTTTTTTCCTGCACATTTGGGGAGCTATTGGAAACTAAATGTTAATGACGACAATATGTAATGAAATGACAATATGTGGATGGGATCTCGAAAAGCACTTGTTATTAAGACATCGCTATTAGCGATATATCGTTAAGAGCGATCAAACTCCCATTGAAATATTGATTAATGAATGGAAATAGTTGTAATCAATAGACTAGGTATTTTCCAGCATGAGTTGAAAAACAATAATAACACACCTCTTTTCCTTCTCCATCACGACGTCCACATGGGTCAGAAACCTTTACAAGAGTGAAGAGTAAGATTTGAATGATGATACAAAATTGTCTGGAAGGGATTCTTCCTTTTCTTCTTTTCTGTCTTTGTCTTTTTCTCCTCATTATTTTTCTTCTCCTTCATCCCTCCTCCTTCTACTCCTTCTCCTCCTCCTCCTTCTTCACCTCCTGCTTATCCTCCTTCTCATCCTTCTCCTCCTCCTTCTCATCCTTCTCCTCCTCTTTTTTCTCATCCTTCTCCACGTCCTCCTACTCCTCCTCCTTCTTCTCATCCTTCTCTACTACCTCCTTCTCATTCCTCTCCTCCTTCTCTTCCTCTTCCTCTTTCTCATCCTTCTCCACCTCCTCCTTCTTCTCTTCCTCCTCCTTCTTTTTCTTCTTCTCCTCCTCCTCCTCATTGTCAAGCGGTTTAAGTTCACTTTCTGATCCAAATGCCTTATTCCTTGTACTTCATCTGACAGCACCTTCTCTTACTCCTCATTTTTTTATTTTATTTTTCTTCACCTTTTTCTCCCTCTTCTCCTTCTTCTCCTTCTTCTTTACCTTATCCTTTTTCTTCTTTTTCTTCCTCTTCTTCTTCCTCGTCTCCTTTTTCTCCCTCTTCTCCTTTTTCTTCCTTTTCTTCATTATCTTCCTTTTCCTCTTTTTCTTCTCTTTCTTCCTCTTCTTCTTTATCTTCCTCTTCTTTTTCTTCCTCTTCTTCTTCCTCGTCTCCTTTTTCTACTACTTCTCCTTCTTCTTCCTCTTCTCCTTTTTCTCCCTCTTCTCTTTCTTTTCCTTTTCTCCTTTTTCTACCTCTTCTCCTTTTTCTTTCTCTTCTCCTTTTTCATCCTCTTCTTTTTTTCCTTTTCTTCTTTTTCTTCCTCTTCTCCTTTATCTTTCTCTTCTCCTTTTCTTCCTCTTCTTTTTCTTCCTTTTCTCCTTTTCTTCCTCTCCTTCCTCTCCTTTTTCTTCCTTTTCTCCTTTTTCTACCTCTTCTCCTTTTTCTTCCTCTTCTACTTTCTCTTCCTCTTCTCCTTCTTCTTCCTCTTCTCCTTTTTCCTATCTTTATCTTCATCCCTCAAATACACTTTCTCTATCATATTCTTCATTTCTCATCTTCTAGCTGTTTCCTGTAGTAGATCTCAAAACTATCTATCAATCTTGGAAAAATCTGCTTGAATTCATCACAAGTATACTGTAAAATAACGTGTTCTCTCTTCATTCATTTTCCTTTTCAGGCCTATAGAGTTAAAATAATTATTCTCTTCATTCCCGAACGTTAGCGCCCAGACAAATTCGATAAATTGTAACTTTCCAATATGTCTGTACGTAGAATGTGAGAGAGAGAGCAGTGTAAATGTGGTTCATACTAATAATTTACTTTGAGTTGGGGTATGATATTTTACGATCAGGAAAATCGCACATACTGCACTACTCGTGTCTTAAGCATTCCAGACAAAAACAAGTTCTTATCGAGGCTGCTGACTTAATCTTGTTATAAAGTTAGTGGGAGCCAAAAGCTGAACAACGTCTGACGTTGTATAGTCGACCATTGCTGATCTACTCAACAGCCAACTCCTAAACACCTGTTAGAGACTTGTTCAGCGCCAACCGGATAAACTCGTTTTCTCTCAATAAACTCCTTCCACAGATATAGAAAATCAGGTTCAACTATTATTTTAAAGGTAATCAATAAAATGTGTGTATGTTGTTAACAGTCTCTTTCCACTAGTTGCAAGCTAGAGTGCTTGAAGATTATATCAAACTTTATGTGAGTTGGAGAACAGCTTGAAGTTCTTAAATCGAATTTTCCCATCTATAATAATCTGGAAATTCTCCAAATAACAATTTGTGAATGATGATACAAAATTATCTGGAAAGGGATTCTTCCTTTTCTTCTTTTCTGTCTTTGTCTTCTTCTCCTTTTTCGCCTCCTTATTTTTCTTCTCCTTGTCCCTCATCCCTCCTCCTTCTCCTCCTCCTCCTACTCCGAAGCTGCATTAGTATAATCAAAATATTTGGAATCATCACGAAATTGATATCTTTCCTAATCAAAGCCTGCTTCTAGCAGGCAGAGATAAGATTCGGGATGAGTGTAAATAGTATTTTTTTTCGGAGGATGAAGCCCACATAGGTCTGAGACCTCGGTAATAAATTGGATGATGGTGATTGATGTGTATAACCTCCAGTTTTAGGTGGGTTCCGAACCTTTATTAAAACACTTTATTTTATTGAGTATTTTTCATGCTTACATGAGTATAACAGTTGTGTGGGCAATGAAATAGACTATTACACAAAATGTATCATGCTGAATGTGAATCGAACCCGTGAACGCAGGAGTAGTCAGTCAAAGTCCTATCAGAGATGAGCGTTTTAATAATCTGGAAATTCTCCAAATTGACGAGCTGCATTTGCCCAATCGAAATATTTGGAATCATCTCGAGATTAATATCTTTCCCAACCAAAATTCTGCTTCTAGCAGGCAGAGATAAGATTCGGGAGCATAATATAAGTGTAAATAGTAAATTATTTTTCGGAGGATGAAGCCCACATAGGTCTGAGACCTTGGTAATGAATTGGATGACAGTGATGGTGATTTGGAGGACCTGTTTAGGTGGGTTCCGAACCTTTATCAAAATACTTTATTTTATTGAGTATTTTTCATGCTCACATGAGTATAAGAGTTGTGTGGCCAATGAAATAATTTATTACACAAAATTAACGATGCTAAACGTGAATCGAGCCCGTGACCGCAGGAGTAGTAGTCAGTCAAAGTCCTATCAGAGATAAGCGGTCTGACCGATTATACCTCTGCGACTCCCAAATAATTTTGCAACATTATGTGAAAAATATCTAATCACATCAGCCTAGGGTATCAAATTCCTATAAATATAGCACTTGTTGATTTTCATGAAGGATTTGATTCATATATTAATATATAATTATATTCAACATAATTTAAATCAGCTTGATAGGGCACTTTGACAGTTCAATTTAATAGCTGTACCTGTACAAGATGCATAAATTAGATACTCAACACTTCGAATAGCAATAATTGAGTTTTCAAAAATTCTATAAATTTTCCTCATATTTGCCCTACTTTTCAGATTCCTGCACGCCAAATCCAATAATGAAACTTTCCCGTACACATCCTTTCACCCTACTTTCAGCCTTATTTCAATGATAACTCGATTTGAAATTGTGATTGCAATCTCGTCTAGTACCGTATCGTAGTTGTGATGTATATTGACCGTCCGTTGTCACTTGAGACTAAAGAGGTGATGGATGGGGGGGGGGATGGAAGGGATGTTGGGGATGGGGGGGATCCGGCGTCATCGGACAGAGCAGATAATTGAGCGATGCGACACATGGGAAAACCACGTCGCCACGACGGACGTTCGACGTGACGGAAAAGTGGAACGACGCATGAGATGAAATTAATTACATTCGTGTCCATGTCAACCAGCGTCCCGCGCATTGCCTACGGCGAGTCCGCCATATTTGCCCTTCTATTCACATAGGTACTTTATTGCAACGATCGTCAGACAAAAAGTGAAGGAAAACACTAGAAAACTACTACTGATATTGGCTGTTATGTAGAACTTTTATTTGTTTGCAAGTAAATCGATCAAACTGAAAAAAAATTGGTGGTCCTTTTTTATTTTGAAATAAAAATATATAAATGTAGTATTGAAGCATGATAGTTGAAACAAGTTCTGATAGCATTGGGGCCTGTTGCATAATAATTCACTACTTATGATAATCACAATCTACAACGCAATTTACAACTAGCGTGTAAATTGTTATGCAACAAGTATTTATTGATTATATTCCATTGCTTTTCTACTTCCAGATATTCATTATAGTATTTTTCTTTTTTTGAGAGATTTCAATTAAAAAAATGCTGTAACGTTAATAATAAACTAAAATAAAATAAACTAATAAAAATAAAATTGTCGTTAATAATAAACATGCATTGTCGTTAACATTAAAAATCTGCATGTGTAGTCTCAACAATGATTTTGTTAATATAAATTTCTATTGATACCCAAGTTTAAGTCATTGCATGAAAATTTTGCTCATTTTCACAATTTTACAGGTAAATGTTAGCTAGGATATTTTTCAACAAAAATAATTAAAAAAATTAATTTGGTACATATCTCAATTCTCTTATCAATTGAGTTGAAATCGATTGCGTGATGTTGATCGCATTTTTAATATTTTCATCCATTATATCGTTTAATGTTATTAATCGGTTGGAGATTTTGCAGCAATCGGTTACAGGAATGAAGCTATCGATTTTTCGATTTAGTTGGGATGGCGTTACCTAATATGACAATATGGGAAGTGATAGTAATATGACAGTGGGAAGTGATAGCCGCGAGCCGTAGCAGGTATCTGTTCAACCAGAGAAACAAGCTGCGTTCTCGTAGGTCCTGTTCGTAACGGTGACCGATTAGATTGGCCAGCAAAAAAGGCACTGTTCTCTGCTGTAAAATCACTTGCCGGTGGCTCGGAACCCACCTAAAACTGTAGGTCCAACTCATCAATCACCATCATCCACCATCATTACCCACGCACAGGTCTCAGACCTATGTGGGCTTCATCCTCAAAAAAAAAAAATGGATATTTCTAATTGAGGATATCCATCATATGACAATAGATAAATTTTTTTAGCAAAAATCCATAGAAAATGAATGAAAAGTCATGAATAGTCAATTATCAGTCATTTGAAAAAGATTAATGAATATGATAAGTTGGATTGTGAATTCTAGCAACTCCCTACAACGAAAATAGAGCTATAAAATCGACTCGTTTCTCTACTAGCTTTACAATCGATGAATCAAAACATGAATATTAGGTGTAAACTCTTCAACTGCAGCACATTTTATCATCTCAATTCGATAGAATCCATGAAGCGAATATTTTATAGTAGCCTAATTAATGTGACTATAAATATAGTTTCCCAAGTTTTCTATGGAAGCCACGCCCTCTTGAAATATCGTTTCCACGGTTCAAAATTATTATCACTATATGAGGGAGGACAGTATATTTACGGAATGTGATTTATTGAGCGATAAAATTGAGAGAGCACTAAATTAAATTGTCTACTGGACTCACATGAAGCTTGTCGCTATGCCTTTACGATATTACGATATGGAACTTATCGATTAAACTCAACCATCATACATCAATAGCATGCAAGTTATTGAAGAAATTTCTATATGATTTTCCAGCGATATTATTTCAATTCATTTGGGAGCTTCTAACAATAAAGTAGTTCTTAAAAATTATGTTTTAAGGTGTACCAGCGAAACAAACTCTGCCCACTGGTGGAAGTTCCTCTGAAAATACAAAACATACACAGAAATGGCATTCTATCCATAAATTTAAAAAAATTCTCACATAAATCTTCTTATGTGATCTTCTGATCAGAATTAGTAGACACTGTTCTCTGCTGTAAAATCACTTTCCGGTGGTTCGGAACCTACCTAAAACTGTAGGTCCAACTCATCAATCACTATCATCATTACCCTCGCACAGGTTTCAGACCTATGTGGGCTTCATCCTCAAAAAAAATCTCAATTCATTTGGAAACTTTTAACAATAAAGTAATTCTTACAAATTATTATTGAAGGTGAAACAAACATTACCTGCTGGTATTAGTTGCTCTGAAAATACAAAAATACACAGAAATAACATTCTATCCATAAATTTAAAAAAATTTCTCAGATAAATCTTCTTAAAATTTGTGATATTGTGGTGGGCTCCCTGATGAATAAGACGGTAATGTCTCATCCACTAACACAAACACAATTAACACATGAAATACTATAGTTTTGATTGTCACGTCATTTTCAATCTCAATTTGAATCTACAATCTCATTTCCCCATACAAAATTACAGAATGCATGTGTGAGCACTGTTCAAATCAAATCAAATCAAATAAGATTTTATTCACACATCTTGAGTACATAACATAAATGAATGAATAATTTTACAGTGAATATTCCCCACAAAGACAGAAGTCTGAGTGTGGAGAATGAGTTCAACATTAGCAGTACAGTACATATACAATTTTCCACAATATTATGGAATAAATGACAGGTCAAAGAACAATATACAAAAGATAAAACAAACACAATTCATGATGAGTCTTATAAATTAATATTCACCACAGATAAGAAATAATTAAAGAGTAACAGATTCATGTTATTAAACGTTAGATATACCAAGAGTTCTTAAAGTTGAAACTCAATATCTATAGGCGGACTGAATGAGTTGTTCAGCAGCATCCCTACCAACATAAAATAACCATGTATTCAAATATCGTTTGTAGAAGTTAATGTTTAAGTCTTCAACTTGTTTTAGGTGATTAGGGATATTTCTATACAAAATGTGACAGATGTATAGACTATTATTCTTTGAGCTGTTATTTAGCAGTCGAGGCTGAGTAATACCAAAGTTATTGAGGTTTCTAGTATTGTGTGTGTGATTTAGTGGATTGAATATTTTGGTTTTATTGTTTCGGATAAAAATCAATAATGCTGTAATGTAAAGTTGTCTAATGTCAAGTACATGAAATTCCTGATAGATTAATTCTGTTGAATAGCGACAGTCTCGGTTCAAGCAGGTTTTAATTATCGCATGCTGTACAACTGCAATTGGCTCTAAAGTAGCCGAGGAAGCTCCTCCCCAAGCCCGGATTCCATATTACAGGATAGATTGCACATAAGCAAAGTATGTTAATCTTAGTTGATAAATAGGGAGAACTTCCTTTAGCTGCCTGATAACTTGTTGGATGACTTGTTTCATATTTTCGGATTTTTCACATCGATATTTGTATATGAACAAAGCAACCTCTTCAGTGACATCGTATGATTAACTCATACATCGATTAACATGACATCGATGATTAATCATCGCATGATTCGATTTTAGGAATTCTGTTGAACTTCATACACAGGTGAATTAACCAATAATAATTAGTCAAGTATTCAATTAATTACTACGTATTGGTGTGCATCAATTTCCATTGGATGGAGTGGATTCGGTTCGATTCTATTAATAATGTGATACTAATATGCTTGAATTCCCACATTATCCGTTTTCTCATTCTTGGATTATTAGACAGATAGACTAATTAGTTCCCATGTCATGATGAAACCTAATTAGCTGAGTTAGTGCTTATGGGCCAGGCCAATTATTGACATCAGACTTGATGTAATGGTGATGACGCGCCCCATCACGGTTGTCTGCTATTTTTTATATGGGTTCCTAGATATTGACCGTGATGTCCCAAAAATGTATTGTTATTTTACTACTAGTGGTTTACCCATGCCAATTAACAAGGGGATTCTTAAATTAAACATGTGATATATGGGTTTCAACCATCAATGCCATTACACTTCCAAAAAGGAAATTATTTTTTTTTCAGAGGATGAAGCCCACATAGGTCTGAGACCTGTGCGTGGGTAATGAATTGGATGATGATGATGATGATTGATGAGTTGGACTTACAGTTTTAGGTGGGTTCCGAACCACCGGGAAGTGATTTTACAGCAGAGAACAGAGTCTTTTTGCTGGCCAATCCAATCGGTCACCGTTACAAAGAGCGCCCAGGAGTTTCGTAGCTTATCTCTGGTTGAAGACATACCTGCTACGGCACTCGGCTATCACTTCCCTGCAAGTCTATTAGGACCTGCAATATTGGTACAGAGCAAATGTGTCGTGACTTGCTTGTTGCGACTTTTTCTTGTGACGAAGCTTTATTGGCGTATCATGTATCAGGTGTTCTATGAACTTGCTGTATCTAAATACAATTAAAAACAGTAATAGAAATAAGTGGAATTTGAACGTAAATTTTGAAAAGAATCAAAGGAAAATCAAAAATTGGGCTTCGAGGTGCACTGAATCGAGGTGCACTAAATCGAGGTGCACTAAATCGAGTTTAGAGGGAGCCTTGTGGTGAATTTAGTGTTCCAAATCGTTGCCGTTTTTGTGACATCTATAATACTGACTAACATACACACACGCGCGCGCCCGCGCGCACCTACTCTCTCTTACTATGTGAATTGTAGCTCATGCTATCAATAGTATCTAATATTTTGTATAAACTTCTAGATACTGTCCACTGTCGACGAAACTGTAGCGTTCCATGTGACAAAAAATAAACGATTGTAATCATTGATATGCTAAAAGTTGTAGAAAAAATAAAAGCTGAGAAGCATAGGAAAAACTTATTTCCAAATTAAATGTCAATTTTATGTCACGTTTCAGAATTCCAGATTCAATTGAATCGGGCCACCTGCTTGTTATGAATGAATAAAAATCATGAATATGATATAGTAGCACTCACTTCGCTCGTCTTCCAACTTTTTTTTGGAGGATGAAGCCCACATAGGTCTGAGACCTGTGCGTGGGTAATGGGTTGGGATGATGGTGATCGATGCGCTGGACCTACCGTTTTAAGTGGGTTCCAAACCACCACTTACTTCTCACTTCTCACCACTTAAGGCAAACTATAATCGTTGCATATAATATTCTATCTCCGACTAACAATACATTACGTTTAGTTTAACTTACCAATGAATCCAATAACTTGCCCAAAATATAACTTATTCTACAATTTGTGATTGTTGTTTACAATTTCTATTTGAAATCCAGTTTGATTTTGAAATATTTAAATTACCTGATATGCCTATTGCATAATATTTATTTATACAATGTTTTGAAGAAACTCTGGGTTCTGATTAGTCTTCTGTACTAAAAAGTGACAGTAGTGTTAAAATATCTTCATTATGACACTACTTTGATAAGACATGGAATAATGTCAACTGTATTGAGATCACTTTCTAGCCTCTTTTATCTACTTTATATAGTAGATATACACCAGTGGTACATACACAGCTTTTTATAGTGTACAAGAGTTCCTTTCACATCAAAATTAAGCCTCACCCCAACTAATTGATATAGTAATTATGGTAACTAGTGTATAAGATAGTAGAATTGTTAATCTGACTTGTCTTATACTCCTTAACTGGAGTCTTCAAGAAAAAAAAACACTAATTACGGAAAAATTAGCCTCTACTAAAGAATTCATTGTCTCGTCTGTAGAATTGAATAAAAATTAGCTCAAATTTATAGTAAATCACAGCTTTCATCACAGATGAGAAGTTGAGAAGCAATTATCTAAAATGAAACTAAATTTAAGCTTGCTAAATAATTCAAGCACGGCCTACTTCATGCTCTATCAGACAAGGATTGAATCTTGAATTACACAGGAAACTGAATAGTGATCCCAATCACGAGATACTTAATGAATTCTACAATTATTATTTATTCTGCCCCAGGTCTCCAAAATGAACATCGAAGAGCATTCAAATTTCTACCTGTCTATTTCTTGTTCTTTGGAGCTCATTCCACTGATTGAGCAGATGAGAAAATCAATTGACCTGGTTTAGTAAATTGCATAGTTTATAACAATCACCTCTATCTTGAATTGCATTGGAAATGAATAACAACCACACTGAATCGTTTTCAGTTTACATTTCACATTTAATTTGAGTTTGCAGCTGAATGAAATTTGAGTCGCTGCATAATTAATTGTAACTAGCGGGCTTGATAACGCAGCCAACTTGATTAATAGCACACTTTGTACTGTACTAGTCTGTCTGTATATCTATATATATTCTTTATATAATACACAATCTATATACCTTAACAACCCTCAATTTCCTACAGGTACGAAGCAAAACTTTAGCGCTTTTTCAGTGTTTCCATTTCATTGCACTCATCTTATTGACTTCTATTGTATAGAACAACCACCTTCTAGTAATTATTATTAATTAATACCTACTGAAATCAGGATAAATCAATTCGCTGTTTATGCTTCAAATATTAACAATTGAGAGTTCATCTTTCTAAGCTATATTTTTCACTGTATAATAACAGAAAATCTTTTAAATTATAAAAAGGCAGTTGGAGGAATACTTACGCCGTCGTGTAGCAGAAATGTTCTAAAATAATAATAATTTATTCTTGTGTTAAGTTATATTGAAAGGATTCATGAATGTATTTATATTTTTATGTTGTATTACATTTTTCATGTACAGTATTCCATTTTGGAGATAACTAATTTCTAATAAATCAAAATTTCTTTTGTTTTTGTGCCATAAAGTATTTGAATTGATTATATACAATTTCTAGCATTCAGCTCAAGGAACAAAATCACGTTTTTGAAGCTCAAATTTACAATATTAAATTATTCAAGCCATCAATGTAGATGAAATCAAGTCAATTGTTTAACAGGATAATATTAGGAAATGGGATGATCAAATTATATAAATATTATCAGATAAAATATTATCTTAATGCTCAGGATACGTTAATTTTATTGAAATAAATCCCCAATTACGAATTATTTGAATTTAAACTCAGATATTCCGAATTGAAATTTTGATATTCCGAATAGCCTATATTGAGAAGAATAATTTGATAGGCGTCCTGAGCAGACTGGATCTACCCTACGCTGATAGTATTAATTGAGCTATGCTTAATTATGTAATAACCAGATTTGGGACCCAGTCGAGGCCGCTCTAATAGCTTTGTGAATAATTAATTTGCATCAATTCTCCAACGACTAGAACCAATTCAGCCGATCCAGCTAAGGGTTAGAATTCCTGGTATTTCATTCTACTGACAGGAAGATTATCACTGTCTGTCTCGCCTAGTCTGTTTCTCTTGCATTCCTCAGAGATGAGATTCAAGTATCGGGGTTTCCGGGAAAATCGTGATTCGTAATTTTAACCATATTCCTGATGAAGTGTCTCAGATCAACCCGGGAGCACAGGTTAAATTATTAAACAAAAATTGTAACTCGAATGGAATGAAAGTGAAATTTCTGTAGGAATTTTGCGTATGATGAATTTTCTTGCTGGGATGGTTAGTAGGGGTCCTAGAAAGTAATTATCCCTCGGGTGTTCATTCGGTGCATGGTATGCTTTTCTGCAATAACATAATCAAAGATGGCGGCCACTCACTATAGCTTGTCTAGTATGCTTTGTCTTGAAAAATCCGTAAGTTTCTAGATAATTACAAAAAACTGAAAAAACACCTGAATTCTCATAATGAAATTTGGGCTTTTTCGATTTTCTTGGGGTGAACCAGCCCTTCTACGGGATGGAGGATGTCGAAATCATCTTGAAATACATACAGAATCGTTGAGAGAAGAGTTAGCAAATTGGTTTTGGATAACCTAAATATTTACTACATCGATTAGTAAATTTTTGATTGAGTGACAGCCATTTTATGGTACGCTCTAACTTCGTCTCCGCTCATCGGGAATTCAAACGTAACCTCTCATTTTAAAGACAATGTTTTCTTCCTGATGCTCTTATAAAAAATGTTGTCTCGAAAACTCTGAGATAATTGCAAAAAACTATAAAACGCACTATTTTTCATGATAAAATGTTGAAGTTTTCTCGATTTTTGAGGGTGAAGGAACCCTTTCACGAAGTGAGGGATGTGATATTCGGATTGAGCGTTCCAAAATACATCCATAACCGTTGAGAAAAAAACTGTTTATCGATAAATTTAAAAAATATATATGAGTTTTTTCTTGATTTTGTTATTGCGGGAAAGCATACCAGGTTCGAAAAAACCCAAATTTCATTTGAAAATTCAGGCGTTTTTAAGTTTCTTGCAATTATCTGGAAACTTACGGATTTTTCAAGACAAAACTTACTACTAGCTATATTGAGTGGCCGCCATCTTTGATTATGTTATTGCGGGAAAGCGTACCTGGCTCGAATGAATACCCGTGCGAAAATTACTATCTGGGACCCCTACTAAACATTCCAACAAACAAATTCACCTTACGCAAAATTCCTACAGAATTCCCTCAGATCCCGGACTGAAATGGCTTTAATCTGTTATATCTCTGATAGGTTACGGACTGACTGCTACTCTATCGGTCGCGGGTTCGATACCGGTTTGGCCTGGCATATTTTGTGTAATCGTTCATCTTTTTTTTATATTTTTGAAGTGCATGATTTTATATGATAAATATAATGTATATGATACGTGAATAAAAAATTGAAATTGAAAATTACCCCCAGATTTATGTGAGTAGCTGATTTTTCAATCCATTAATAAAAAAGCTTATAATTCACTTGATCAACATTATCTCAGATCACCTCCGGCCCTGGAATAGTAAGTTATCCTTCTAATAATATAAGAGTAAAAATTGGACCTGGACGCTGCTAAATCAGAGATCAAGCCGAAATGAGTTTCCAGGGGAAATCTGCGAGAATAAGGTTAGATTTAAACCGATCTCGACAGCTATAAGCGGAAAAGATTCGTGTGGGTAAACCCAAGACGAGGCTAGAAGAAAAATAGCTTTGAAGAATTGCGAAGAAGAAGGAAGATTAGTAGCTCATGCGGAAACATCTGTGCGCTGTATCCATCTTTGCTTCGCCTGCTCATCTGTATGCCTGTCTTGTTCTTATCCGGCTTTCTCTTTCATTTATTCTCTCTTTCTCTTCAACCATCCCTTCTCTTGTTTTCCTTCTTTTGTCTTTCATCTCATCTTACCATGATACCCTCTCTTTCTACTATAACACTGTTCATGTCTGGCAAACAACCAATGCTGCAATCCTGCACCCATTTATTTGGTTTCCTCTCCATTCTCTCTCTTTTGTTCTCGTCTTGTTTCTCATTTCACTTTCTTTATATTCTTGTCGAAGAGTTCATATCTATTCCGCGCTATATTCTATTCCACGATGCCTTGTCTACGTGGCCACTTATGTGAATTTTCAATGAACATCATTTTTATAATCCGTGTTTCGTTCATGACTACTGCATCAGCAGCGAAGGTCCAATTGCTATTTCACTAGTAGTACTGTGAACAGTAGACCTCACATGCCCAACACCAACACTTCTCAGTTCTTACTCAAAATTGGATATTTTTTAAATTCAAGAGCACTTTCGACTAAATTTTTCTTGTTCAATCTTTCATCAATGATAAAAACTGCAAAGTGCAATTTGAAGTCTAAAATTTTTGACGCCCCCTAGAAATCACCCCTTGAACGAAAAAGTTCAAATTTGCTTACCCCTCCCCCAAATTTCCGTCCCCAGTTCCAAAGAGGATTATTTTTGCAAATTTTTCGAATGGAAGCTCTCAGATTTTTTATGCTCTACCTGGTGTCAAGAAAATTCCCGAAATATCTCAACAAATTAGTTTTTTTAATTTCCTCACCCCCACCACTAATATTTAAAGAGTAGTTCAGGGTCAACATTTTTCTTAGAGTTATCTTCCACTTCCAATCGAAAAACAGAAGAAATTATACACGAAATGCTTTTTTTTTTTTTAAATCAAATTTTCCCAGAAACACTCACTTTATAAAAAATTCAGTATAAATCTCTATTGAAGATTTTTAATGTATTGAACCCTCCTCTTAAACGCATTGGATTTATAGAATTTTCCCCCGTTACGTTTATAGAATTTTTTTTGTCACGCATTGAACCCCCTCAAATCGTCTTAATTTTAATTTGAAACCTCCCGCACCCAAATCGAACACTCCAATAATCAGGGGTAAATTGGGCTCTTTATAAAAGATTGGGGATATTTTTTTAAAATAACTTCATACATAGATCGCTCGGCCTAGGAATGAGGAACATTTATACGAAATTTCATAACAATTCGTCAAGGCGTTTGGCCGTATGGAGTAACTTGCATACAGACAGACGAAATGTTGAGTGGTCGAGCTTAAACTGTACCACACTACTTTCGGTCAATAAATTTATTCATTTCTTCAACTCAGTTTTTTTGTAAAATTATTAATTAATAGTAATTGAATTGAATTCTTCTTTATTTCCTCTTCAAAAAACAAGTACAAAGATAATAACAATAAGTCAGAGAAAAAAATATTCTTCACATGGGCTAAAATGCCTGTGTGCGAAGAAGAGTCTGAATCAGTACAATTTTTCAAGTTATATAGAAGAAAAAATACAAAATTAAAAAAAATTGAAGACAAAAAAGAAATTACAGCGAAAAAAGACAATAAAGAGAGAAAAAAGCTTAATTATTTCTGAAGGATCATTTATCTATGGGAAATGCGAGGCCGGCAAGAGACACCAGAGAGAAAAACGTATACAAATAAGATTTGTGGGATGAGCACTAGTTGTAGCAAGAAAAGAAAATTATCTAGAAATTAAGTCGTGGTGGCGCAATCAGTTAGGGAATTATCTTTGATGACGCACTGGCTAGCTGCTTCTTCTTATAATCCTTTCAGGTTATGTACCTATTCCAAATTCAGTTTAGGCTCAACCACTGATGATGATGCCATGAGCATTGGAACTCGAGTTTGGTTTTTTTAAATAATAAAAATCTTTAATGTGGAATAGACAACATCTTTTTTATTCATTCACCTTAATATGGAGAGGTTCCACAACATTTCTGAAAGTGTTAATTTGAGGTAATTAAAATATTGAAATTTTCTATTATTTACTTCTTACATATTAGTTTCTACTTTTTGCATATTCAAAATCTAGTAAGATCGGACTCCTCAGTTTAATCCATCCTATTGAAAATTGAAAATTTGATATGAACGTGAATAAGAGATATAACCTTAACAAGTAGCAACAATCGATTCAACATCAATGTATCGAATCATAACAATCGTTATTGATAATGAGACATCTAATTAAAAAATGTACATCCATCAAACAATGAAATTCACTCACTGTCCGCTTTGATGCCGAACTGATATCAACTTCATTTCAGACCTATAAATATTGTAGACCGATGATCGTTACGTTGATGAGATAGATGTTATCTCATTATTCTTATTTTGCTTAAATTCACCAATAATGACGTACAAAAACAGCATAGCCAAACGAATAAACAATTTCCAATTCCAAACATATCAAACTTTTAAAGCCTCCTAATAGTTCTTTTTTTTGAGAATAGTGCGGTGCTTTGATTGACACAATAACATCTTCAAGTTCTCAAATTTTAAAGTCATGAAGTCGCTATGTTGAAACTCTCTATTATGTAGCTCATTTTCCACTTGCAAACAAAGATTGCGTTAGAATTCTCTTGAGAAATCAAAATTGAAATAATTTTCCAATTTTTATTGCACTGTTGATCGATTCATTTGTCATTTCAGTTGGTAGTATTCTCACTGATGTCATCCCACAGGCTTAGTAAGGAAACCAACAGACAATAAATTTCAATAGTCATTGTTTTGAGTTGACAGTGTTTTAAACATCCATTATAATTGAATGGATTAATGAATTAGTTTGAATAACAGTTGAAGGAAGCCACTTGAGACTTAAAACTATGTTATTGTGAGTGGGGTTTCTTCCTTTTGTTTTTTTTTCACTGTCTGCTCATTCCTTTTCTTTGGTTTTTGCTCGAAATATCAATTTTATCCTCATAACCAAAATATTAGTTCTTTTTTACGCCTATGATGTGGTACATTAACAATAATTGTAAGGCTGTAAGCAGACAAAACTTTAATTATAACAAACACCTTTCCTATATCAATGCTTAAGTTCTCTTCACAAATGAAATACATTCAAATTTATAAAACTGATTTGTCGACAATCAAAATTCATCGTACTCTGAAAATTTATGCTGGTTGAATTGCAATACTCATCATCATCAACAACTTCAAAAATTCATTGTAAAATCTCACCCAGTGCCGGTGAAACAAACAAAAAATAGAAAAAAAAAACATCAGAGAGAACAGAGATGATTATTTTTCTTTCTTACGTAATTGAGTTGAGTAAACAAAATGGGGTTTTTATGCAGCGTTAATTCCGGAAAAATAAACGGACCAGAGGCAACACTTTATTAAAACATTCACTGTTGGCTTGATTATTTTGTTGGATGGAAAACAAGAATAATATAACAGAGAGTTTGATTCTCTCTTTACTTGTGTAGCTGAAAAATACGAACTTTCAAAAACAATATTATGCTGGGCATCATCAATTCCAAGCTCATTCCTTGAATAAAATACAAAACTCGCTAGGCTTGCAATTTTCCCAAACAATCGCATGCATTAATCAATAATTATGGAACGTTTTTCTTTCGAATTGAGCTAAAAAATGTTTTGAAAATTTCGATTATTAGAAATAATTAGATTTATCAGTTCCCATTTTCTCTTCTTTTAATTTGAGAACAAAAACATGATATCAGCCTCAAACATGATTCAGCTTAAAAAGTTTTGAAAATTTCGATTATTAGAAATTATTAAATTTATCAGTTTTCATGTTCTTTTCTTTTAAATTTGAGAACATAAACATGATATCAGCCTGAATTTAGGTGGGAATACGTTGATCAGTTTGAAAACAATGTCTGCCCTCTTTATTTAATTGTATTAATGTGGGATATCCTGATCTATATTATAAAATTTGTCTTTAAAAATTTATTCTAAATAAACGTGACAGAAAACTCAAGTATAGCATTTTTTTGAATGCTGTCACTTTGTCTGTAATACAAAATTGTATTATCCATTATCCATTTTGGAATCACGTTTGTAATGATAAAATTACAAAAATACTGATCATTTATTTAGTATATCATTGATGGTTTTATTTATGTTCACTAAGCTTATCTTCATGAATTTATATTCACCAATATAACAATAATTTATATACCCCATCAATTGATGTTTACTAAGCTTATCTCTATTTATATACTTACTATATCTAAGACTACTAATAATATTGTCTTGAAGAGAAAGAGTTTCTACGTATAAAAAATTATTTAGACAAAGGTGTGAGAAAATATTTTTGAGTAAAAATGGAGTAATAGTGCGAGAAAGGGGGAAGGAGAAAATGAGAAGGTGAGGTAGAAGAAGAGGAGGGATAATAAAAAGGAGGAGAAGGAGAAGAAAAGAGCAAGGAGGAGAGAGGATAAATAGAAGAATAAAGAATAGGTTCAAAAAGGTTCAGAAGAAGAGTACCAAAAAATCATTTTCGCTTCCCTTGTTCAAGAGAACCTTTCAGAAGTTTTTTTGGTAGTCTCTAAACTATAACCTTTATTCTTTACATATCGTTTCTAAAAATCACATCGACATGAAACAATACTCAAAATAAAAAAATAATATATATTGTAATGATAATGTATAAAATAATGAAATAATATTCTAGAATATATTGTAAATAATCGGCCTTCGGCAGAAACCAAACCACCATTATTTGAAAATCTATATTGAATAAAATAGCCATTTCTAACCGTTGGAAAGCAATTGTGTTAGCGATCAGGCAGATTGATTTATTTTCCAAAGTGAAATTCCATGGTTGGTGAAAACGCTGTTGCTGTATATATGCGAGCTGCACCTTTCTAATGGAACGTAAAGTGAGTGGGTGAGTGAGAGGAGAAAGAAAGAGAGGAGTAGTGAGAAGAAGATAGAGCAGCCTGATGAAACATCGAAATTAATTTGATTTCCATGAATTTCATCCGACGTAATATGATTTTCAGAACATGAATTATCTATTCTTTCGAAGCGAAGCTGGCATCGCAATGGGTTGGAGGGATGGAGGTGACGGACAAAATGAGGATGAAGTGAGGAGGAGGAGAAGGCGAAGGAAGAGGCGGAGGCGAATGAGGGTATTAGTGAGGTTTTAGAAGAGTGAAATATACGGAAATCCTGGCTAGGTGTATTAGTAATTTTTCAAACTTAGAATGGCTGGGCATCACAAAGCATTATGATTGATTTAGATGACAGCATATTTCGCTCGCGCGCGCGACTGCCAGTGCGTTCGTCTCAGAATGAGCGCAAATCCAACGCCGAACCATTTCCCAAATGGTATTAGCGGCCAAAGTGAAAGTGATTGTTGCTAAGAGAAATAGTGAAGAAAATTGTGTGTGCGAGGAAGAGAATTTCGATGAAAAAGAAGAGGAATGGAAGTGAAGGAAAAAGAGTCACGGGGTATAAGAAACAAAGGGAGAAAAAAACAAGGAGATGGAAGGTAAGGAAGAAAAAGCAACAAGGAAATGAAGTGAGAGAGACTGACAGAGATGAGAAACAATGGGAGAGGAGAAAACAAGTAGTGAAGGAAAAAGAGTCACGGGGTATAAGAAACAAAGGGAGAAAAAAACAAGGAGATGGATGGTAAGGAAGAAACAGCAACAAGGAAATGAAGTGAGAGAGACTGACAGAGATGAGAAACAATGGGACAGAAGAAAACAAGTAGTGGAGGATTTCAAGGGTATGATGTAAGAGTAAACTGGAAAATTCAAAATTATAATTTCTCGATTAATGAGGAGATTTGTAGGAAATGGAACAAGGAGATCAGGAGGAAGACAGTAGATGGAATGAAGAAGACAGAGTGGGATTTTGAGGCATGAGAAAGATTTGAGTTGAGTGAAAAATTGAGAAAACATGAAAGAGGACACGAAAAGCGTAGGATCTGGGCCTGGGAAATTACCCCAATGCTCCTTTCATGAAAACGCGTTGTGGAAACAATGTAATATGTTCACTAATGATCGGAAACGATTATGAGGAAGGAAGTAAGGAAATATATAAATAGAATAATTGAAAAAATGTGTATTCAATACTTATTAATTAAAGAGTGAGCAGAATTTTATGTACAGATTGATTCTGAATGATGGACCCAATTACACATATTTATAGCTCAGGAAATATTAATCAAGTTCTACAGTATCATGTGAAACATATCTATCACCATATTTTTTTCGAATATTTCAAGTATGATTAAAAAGATACTATTAATCTTGCAATTAAGATTTTATTCTTATTATTTCCATTTCGATACTTTGTTTAAAAGTTCATTAATTTATTGTTCTTTGATAATCACTCAAATTTATTTTATTTACTACTTATTAATTCATTGAGTGATTCATCAACTCAGCGTTGACTCAATTTACTCACATAGGAATCAAATTGATCTTTTCTTCTTTAAATCACCAACTTGAAACCGGTGTATTTTAATGCCTTCTCAATCAACATATCAAAATAAAAAATGTTTTCAAAGTATTTTTTCTAAGTTTTCTCGTAATTTACAATTATTGTTTTCCCTTAAAAAGTAATTATTGTATTTTGTGAAGAGGGGATAAATATGAGAAAAAATATAAAAAACAAATACCGGTGGTCTTAAAAAACACGCCTGAAATTCTGTGCTTTTATGCCTTCTATTTCAATACAATAATTGTGTTTATAAATATACGATGAATGGTGGGAAATTAATTGATAAATAATGGCTTAATAACATCTCATCTTACTCAAATCGCAATATGATTATATTAACGAGAATCAAATGTACCTCATTTTATTAAAGGAATATTAAATTCAATCTCCACAACATCGCGAGCAAAATCATGAAGCTAAATATTTAAAAAAATTAAATTCCTGCCTTTAAGGTCATACTGACCTCTGGGAACAAAGCAGAAATAATGTAATAACCGATGTTCAGTTAGCTGCTAGATGGAAAACAAACAAAGAAAAAAGTGCAATGTCGTTCAGAATGTGGAACTAAAATGTTTTGATTGGTTTTCCGATAATTGATATACAATACCGACGCAGGGCCGGTAATGCATATGGACAATGGATCGTCGGGAGGGGTGATGAGTGAGGGGTGAGGAAGATGGGAGAAGAAAAAACTTGAAAAACGCTCAAATATGGTATGGGCTACAGTATATTGGTTATATATATATATATATATTTATACATGTGCTCGCACGTATCGAAGACCATGTATGTATTGTATGAGGTTGAGAATGTGCATGTGTGTCAGGGGAAAGGAACTTCAGAGTCTGTATTTTTTGTGGGCAAAATGCAAAAAAAATGGAAGTGAATGCTCACAATCACCTTTGCATTTTTTCAATTAAAGTTCACAATCTTTTTTCGCTTTAAATGGATTTTTGTGTTCTCAACCTCATAACAAAAACACTAACGGAAAATCATTACAGTAAGTAACCTAAGTATATTGATCACAGTTCGTCAACATTTTTGTTAGTAAGGGTCTCAAAATAAGGTTTAAAATTATTGCAAAATAGAAGATCAGTTCGAAAGATGAAAAAGCTCAGGCTCAGTACACAACAAAATCCTCCAGGCTGTTTTTCCTTTTACGTTCTAATAAGGAAAAAATGTTATCTCAGTTTCCCTACCAATGCCAGCTCTTGTCAATTTTATCAATCGGATTTTCAAAATATCTGGAAATTTTTCCTTCATGGAAATCTTCTGATCTTTTTTTTTCCCGGAAGGCTACGGAAAACTTTCAGATTCCTATTTGAAATGTTCTTACAAACGGTCATCATTATCAATAGAATCATTATCTTGTATCTTCATACATTTTCATTCATTATTTTGCATTATCAGCGTATCAATCAAATATTTTACATGAAAAAAACATTGAATATGATATGGATAGAAATAATGATAATGAATATCATTTTTTCGTTGAAATTCCATCAATTTTTTCAATGAAGATTTCAAAGAATATTGAAAAGACACTACAGAAGGACAATCAATAAGAAATAATATCTATTAGATTCTATTATTTCCCCCCCCCCCCCTTCTTTGAAGATGAAGTCTTTTGGGGTATCGTTCCGGTACAGTTGTTATAGGAATGTAATTTAAGGATATTCATAGTTCAAAACATATCCTTTGACCCTACTTACAGCATAATAGCTATTTATTGGCATTCTAACTTCCACGTCCACGTTTATGGTCAACCATATCTCAACTCTTCTCTTGTCAATAGTTTCATTGTCAGATTATTCCAAATAAATTGTTTCTCAGCTATAGTCAGGCAGGCTGATAGGTTAGCCATTGCTCAAAATCCTCTTATTTCTAATACTGTAATAGTAGCAACTATTATTGCCACTATAATGCAGATAGGTTTCATATACTTACTAAAATTATCGTATCTCCTTATGTCTAAAAACAATGTGAGGAATTTTATCCTTTTCTATATATTTGAAATGTCTTCCTTTTTTCTCTTATCTCCTTCCAAATTTAATATATGCCTTATATTAATTATCAAGTTAAACAATAAATGGATATTAAAAAATAAAATAAAAAATCAAGTTAATATAATGAGAGCGTTTGATGCAGTTACAACCATACTCTTCAGTTTATTGGCGACAACAGTACGGACCCTTTTCCACGAGGCCACCGGTGGCTGCCACCAGTTACCGGCCGGGTAACTGCACGGCAAATGCAACTGGCAAACCAGTCCACCAATAGCCACCGCACAACTAGTCGAGAAAATGTTCAATTCAGTAGTTTTTTAAATTTATTTCTATTTGGGTTGATGCCTACATGAGTCCGGAGACTTGTACGTGGGTAATATGGTGGATAGGTGAATGATGAGAAACATCAAGGCTGAATGAGGTTTGATCACAAATCTGCAGGAAACGAAACCAGCCAGTCTTATTCAATCGCAGAGAAGCGCTCCAACCAAATGCGCCTTTATTCAGTTATTGAATTGGACAGATTTCTTGTAAAAGAACACAAAACAGGTGATGCACGCGCTTCCGGTGGCAGCCACTAGTGGCTTCGTCAGAAAGCTCCCATTTCATTCAATGCCCCGCGGCGTGTTGCCGCCACCGCGGTTGCCGGCTCGCAGTTGCGCGAGGAGACACTGCTTGGCCACTGTGCCCTGATGGGCAACGTCAGTGGCTGCGTTAGAAGGCCCCCATTTAAAGCAATCTTTAAGCTGTGGCGGGCACCCGGTGGTGGCCACCGGTGGCCTCCTGGAAAAGGGCCCGTAGGGTGTTTGCACAGTGGATCATCCAGTACTCGATGATAAACACATTCTGTAAAAGCTATCATCGATGATAATGGTAATGGTATACCCCCTACCGACGGTTACAGAAACGCATTACTTTAATGATGATTGATTATCCGTACTATTTCTATACCAGGCTACTTTCCATCATATCATTCAGTATAAAATTAAGCCATTATCTGGTATAAAAGTATTATGTTTCCAGCAACAACAAAGATGGTGGCTTCATTATGCTTCTGAAATGAACAGAGAATTTCAAAATGAAAACAACTCATTTCTTGTGAACACACATTCCAGTGAGGTAATAATATATTTATATTAACGCTGCTGCACTTTGAAAGGCCTATTCACATTCGCGTGAATAATGAAACCACCATTATACATTTCTTACTGGGTATCTGTTCTACCATTCAAGATATGAATATAGATCATACGAATGTTAGCATATATATAGGTATAGTCATAGCAGCTTGGTATAAAAGTAGTACGGATAATGCAGTCATCATTAAAGTAGTGCGTTTCTTCAACAGGGTGCCAGTATTATAAATTGAACCAGCCTCAATCGCACCATTCAAGAGCATGTGTACGATTTCGCGATGGTAATTGTAGCACCCTTGTATTACAAGTAGCCTAGTTACAATAACAAATCAATTGAAAAAGGTAGTTTAAAATATTAATTCTGTTTGCTACTGCCAAATAACTGCAAAACTCCACGTTCCAAATATTTTCTATTTATTTCAATATATATGTTGTAAGAACAAAGTAGTATTGGGTACTCTGAGCGAGGTAAAAGCCATAGGATCTAACTGAAAAGAATGGACTTTTGCCCCTTTTGTATCAGAGTTCTAATAATAAAATACTAAGCCGTCCTTCTCGCACTTCTGTACCAACAACTGGGTGCTGAAGGAAGGAGTAGAATGCTTCCTGGGAATAAGTTCTTTTCATTTAATAAATAATAGAGTTCCCCGTTATATATGTTCGAAGGGGATTAAGGAGCTTTTCCTCTTTTCAAACAAAACAATGGGAACTGTGCCGAGATGTACTTCGGCCATAAGAAGAAGGAGAAGAAGAAGGAGACTAGGAGAATACATAATAAACTTTTAAGAAGAAAGAATACCGCTTATTTTCAAATTCACTAGATGATAGAGATTTCCAGGTTTTTATTGTTTTATTGTACAGACTTTATGAATCTTCACCAAACTTCATCAAATCGAGCGCAATTGTTCCACTATCTTCTAATATATTTTTCTGCTCCCTATCAGAAGCCTATTGTGCTCCTTCAAGTCAACTCAAGTAGTTTCCTCTCATTATTCTCTTATCATTCATTTGTGCTCATGGCCCTATTCCGATTTAAAACTCCAGTTGAGTTGAGTTTAAACTACTTTAAGTACAATAATTAAACTAGTTCATCTTTTAATACTATTAAAGATATAGATTACGATTTAAAACATGGAACGGCCACCTACATTGCATTCTAATTGATCCTCAAAATGAAGTTCAGTTTATCTTTTTCCAGTTGCATCTTTTAAACATTATTGTTCAGTACTATTGAAGATGGAAATTACGATTTAAAACATGGGACGGCCACCTACATTACATTCTAATTGATCCTCAAAATTAAGTTCAGTTTATCTTTTTAAAAAGTCAGTTGCATAAATGTTGATTAGAGTTTGATCGCCGATCAAACTCTTAAGCCGCGTCTCCACCAACCGAACATGTCTGCCGAACATTGTTGGCGAACACAAAAAATTGACAAACATTAAACATATGGGTCACCGAACATGTTCGTGATTTCAATTGACATGTTCGGTCTGTGAGCGAACAGTGACGACCAACAACAGGTTCCCGCCATTACCGCCACACCGATCATAATGTTCGAGAAGGCATCCACACCAAACCAACATCAAACACTGTTCGGCGACATCAGATAATTCTAGCGAACAGTGTTCGCCAAGCATGCTCGGTTGGTGTAGACGCGGCTTTATGAGAAATCTTATGAGATCGGAGTCAAACTTTGATCAGCGTTTGTGCAACTGACCTTCAGTTTTGGGAAATATACTTCGATTCAACTACATCCATGGCAATTTTTTAAGCCGAGTTCAATTCTATTATTGGAGTATAATTTGGTATTCGATGTTGTAACAAATCGAATAATTGATGTCAGGAGTAGATTGTCGAGCAGTAGGATTGATGTATCGGTTTTTGTAGAAACTGTACTCCCAAATACCTGGAAATTCTAGGAGAAATTATAGTTTCATTGGCAAACAATAGGCTGCTTCATGTCTATGAAAAAAAGCTTCTTTGAGTTCAGGGATTCCAAACTCACTTCAACCAAATGGACGTTTATAAATTTCTGAGAAATTTACTGAGAACTCGGTACCAACAGATAATTGTTCACTCATGTAACTCAGAGTACACAAAATATGCTCTTTCAGAGTACTCCATACTCAAAGTTTACGAGAAATTCGGAAATAATTATTGTCAATTATGATGTGCACCATTAAACTTCTATTATTTCTATAATCAATAGAACATAAAGGAATCTGATGGAAAATTTAAGCGTGAACGAACGCTCCAAATAATTTTTGGATAAGCTCTCCAAATAATTTATTGCCTGTTTCGTTCGTACGCACAGAATGGTTGCTGCGTACCCGCAGGCAGTCTACTTATGATCTTTTTTATGGTCGTAAACAGTGCGTTTTTATTGGTTAAAGCGGCAAGTGAATGGTTGTTTGTACGCCTGGGTACTTATCAGCAACCACGTGTTTCAAATTCCTCAATTGAATGCTTTTTTGACTTCAAATGAAAAGCACGCTGATTATTCAGCTAAGCTCGCTTTTTGGGTGCGTTTTCAGAACGGTATGGCACAGTAGTGTGAAACTAAACTCATTGCTGTCAGCGTATAAGTGCGTGAAATTTTGGCCGATTTTCTATTCAGCTATACACATTCTCTATTCCTCTTTTACACACACATTCTATCTTTTCTTTCTCTCACTCAATCACTCTCTTTCACTTGCACCCTTCATACACACATCCTGCGTATTCCACACTCGTTCGTTGCATTGCTGCTTGGTTTGAATTCCTATCCTTTATTTATTAGGTCTGGCACACAGTATTACGAATAGCTGTTTCCGATCCAAAATGTTTTCGATTTTCATTGAACAGGGCTTTTAAGCTCCAAACAGCAATGCCGCTCGTTCGCCGTACACATAATCAATCAAAATATAACACGAGTGTATAAAACGCAACCCCGCACACACAAACACTCCTCCCCCCACCATGGCATTGGTTTGGCATTACTCTCCCTATACAAAAATGAGCTGTTCATTTATCTATTGATTGCAAATTCTATTTGCTTTGCAAAACCAAGTCGGCAGTGGCGGTCTCTGATGGAATCAATTGGAACGGAAAATGAGGAGCGAATTGAAATTCGCGCGGTTTTGTGTTATAAACAGGAAAAGTAGTGGACAAATTAAAGATCTGCCATTGTTTTTGCCTGGATTCATGCGCAGGTAGAGAGTGAGCAATGGCTATTGGCCGCATATAGCCTGAATAGATTTACAAAAGTTGTCTTTTTTGCGAGTAGATTGGATTTTTATGAAATTTTCGGTTGGAATGAGTCAACTTCAACTGATCCCGTTTTATTGAAGTGGAACAGTGCGCAATATATACAATAATTTATCCTATAATGAATAATAAGATGACGTTGTCACAACAACATTTATTAAAAATAGTGAGATACTAGTTTCGGTTGTTACACCATTATCCATCTCAAACATACTCCTTCACCAAATATTACTTCAAACAAATATCACCTTCACCACTACAAAGAAAATTAATTTATCCTATTCACGAATTAATGATATTGAATGCATAATCAATCCCATTATTTACAGTTGCGTTGAGTGGAAGAGAGGCTTTTATTCCTAACTTTCTTTTGAGACCTGTGCGTGGGTAATGAGTTGGATGATGGTGATTGATGAGTTGGACCTACAGTTTTAGGTGGGTTCCGAACCACCGGGAAGTGATTTTACAGCAGAGAACAGTGTCTTTTTGCTGGCCAATCTAATTGGTCACCCTTACAAAGAGTGCCTAGGAGAACGCAGGTTATCTCTATCTGATTGAACAGATACCTGCTACGGCTCACGGCTTTCACTTCCTTAACTCCGCCCTAAATAACGGCAATCTATCTGTATGTAATCTATCTGTAGATAATCTATCTGATAGATCGGCAATCTATCTGTCTTTCTATCTATTGGTTTATGTAATAACTCATTTCTATCTACAGAAACTTTAATCCTAGAACTATTTAAGCAGTACAGTATTATAATAGTAGTTTGTTCTCCTATCATGACACTTATTAATGAATACCTATGTGGGTATCCCTAAATATTGTATTCGTAAATTCATCAGTATGAATTTTTGGTTACATGAGCAAGGTCCATTAGAGTGTTTGGACAGTGGAAAATACTCACTAATGTAAATTAAACACTTATTTTTTTTTATTGTGGATGATGCCCACATGAGTCTGGAGACTTGTGCGTGATTAATGAGATGAATGGGTGAATGATGAGAAACATCCATGACTGAATGAGATTCGAACCCAAGGCTGCAGGAAACGAAGTCAACCAGAGCCTTCTCTTATCACAGACAAGCGCTCCAACCAACTACTCTATTAGGGCCGCCATTTCAAATTCAAATACTGGGTGAATGGTGAATGGGTGAAATGGTGAATGGTGAAATGGGTGAATGATGAGAAACGTCCATGGCTGAATGAGATTAAAACCCAAGGCTGCAGGAAACGAAGTCAACCAGAGCCTTATCTTATCACAGACAAGCGCTCCAACCAACTGCTCTATTAGGGCCGCCATTTCAAATTCAATCACACAACATGAATAGAATTTATACACGCTTAATCTATCGCACACCAAAAAAGACACTGTTCTCTGCTGTAAAATCACTTCCCGGTGGTTCGGAACCCACCTAAACTGTAGGTCCAACTCATCAATCACCATCATCCAACTCATTACCCACGCACAGGTCTCAGACCTATGTGGGCCTCATCCCCCCAAAAAAAATACATACTATGGTATGCTAGTAGAAAGAGTAGCAAGATGGTGGCGAGAATGATTCAAAGAATAACTTCTCAGCTCAGGTTATTCCTTAAAATTACTTTGTGATATGAAATAGGACAATGGTAATCCAAAAAATGTATCTTCTCAAAATAGAAAAAGGAACGAAAGGCTTAGTAGTTACCAGAAGGACTTATAAGGACGTATGCCCGTTATCTAGAACAGTCATTAACTATCTCATTAACTAATAAATGTTACAGTTTCAAACATGATGATTATAGATTATAGATGCTATTTCTACTCTTAAAAGGCCGATAGTAACATTTATTACTTTCTTTTAATTGCAGGTACTGTGGCTGGAGGGGATCATGAGCCGCAATTCACCAGACCCATCGGAAATATGACAGCAGCGGTCGGCAGAGAAGCGATTCTAGCTTGCACTGTTGATCACCTGGGAAACCACAGGGTAATAAACTTTTTTTACAATATTTATTTTGAAAAATAAAAGTTTAGATGCCTTTACACCCTAGCAATTAACTTGTATAGTCTTTTCTCAACTAGAAAATGAAATTTATGTGTCTTCTCGCCGGTTCCTTAACGTAATTTACTGTATTCAAATTATTAGAAAACTAGAAAAATCGAGTCTTTGCTCTGAAGTTGATTGAGGAAGTAATGAATGGATGCTATTAATAACCTTTCCACCGTCACCTTCGGGAGGGACCAGGGCCCCTGAATAGAAGGATAATAGAAATACATTAAACATAATCATTACAGTCTCTAAATTTGAATTGGTTTAGGGAAAGTTGCGAAAATATGACGAATAATTCGATTTATATTTACATATTCATGTCATCAGAAATACATGCTACAATCAGAGTAAAGTAGCCTACTGTTGTATAATATGCTAATAAATCGTAACTTCTCAATTTTACGATGACGGATAGCAGAAAGTGACGGATAATCGAAGTTTTACTGTACTTGCAATACTTATAACTACTTCCTTATTTCGTCTCCTCCCCAATTATTTCCATTGGAAATTTGCGTAAATAGAACGAATAATTCGATTTATATTTACATATTTATGTCATCAGAAATACATGTTACTATCAGAGTAAAGTAGCCTACTGTTGTATAATATGCTAATAAATCGTAACTTTCTCAATTTTACGATGACGAATACAGAAAGTGACGGATTAAAGAGTGACGGATAATCAAGGTTTTACTGTACTTGTGATATTTGTAGTTACTTCCTTATTTCTTCCCCTCCCCAATCATTTTCATTAGAAATTGACACAAATGAAACAAAACTGAAATTGAAACAAAAATGTTCAACATGGAGATAATATAGTTTCTATATAAAAATTGCGAAAATAAGACGAATAATTCGATTTAAATAAATAAATAATTTATTTTCACTAAAAATTCAAAACAAACAAATAAAAACAGTATCAAAATACAATGGAGTTTGGAAAAATAAATTGATATGCCACCCCTGAGACAAAGCTGTGCGGGGGGTCAAGCTTAGAGTAGCTTAATAGTAGAAAGAAAAACGCTGTGCTTCTTTTGAATATAGCGTTAATATTGGAATACCTCATCCAGAACATTTATAATACCATAGTATAACTTAATTCTAAGAAAATCGAAACTTAATTTATATTTTCATATCAGAAATACATGCAATCAGAGTAAAGTAGCCTACTGTTGTATAATATGCTAATAAATCGTTTTCTAAATGAAATGTACTACACTTTTCATTTTACTCTCTTCAGTCTAGATCGAGCATTAGATGAAATCGAAATACCATCTATTTATTTGTACATTCCATAAAGCGACCCAATACTGCCTTCCACACATAACATATTTCAATTACGATGATTATAGGTGAATAATTAAGAACTCAACTACTTGTTTTCCAGCACTAGAGAATTTGATTAAAGCATGCGATTATCATGCTAAGCTAGATATGCCAAAAATCCATCGTTCCATGAATAAATCGTTTTTTTGAGAAATAATACATATCAAATTCAATAGGAATGAATGCTTGGTTGCAGGTGGGATGGTTGAGAGCAGAAGATCAAACAGTGCTGAGTCTCCATACAAGTCTGGTGACTCACAACCCCAGAATTACGTTGACTCACGACAACTACCAGTCGTGGCAACTGCACATCAGACAGGTGAAAGAGTCAGATAAAGGCTGCTACATGTGTCAGGTCAATACCAAGGTCATGAAGAAACAAATCGGCTGCTTGGATGTACATGGTGAGCTATTATCCCAATTTTATTGAAAAAAATTTATCAACTAGACAAGGCAAATGTTAGAAAGCAAATTTAAGAAGTTCTCTATTCGCATAAGCAATTAAAATGTTCAATTTTATTTTATTATATTTAATGCGATACCGGTAGTGAATAGCACATTAATCATTAAATGAATAGACTCATTATCATTATAGGCTCAAGCCTATCATCAGCCTATCATCGTCAAGCTAATTTTCTTTATTTTACTTTACTTTATTTTACTTTTACTTTATTTTATTATTCTTAATGTTATAGTGAATAGCATATTATAAATATATATTATAAATCTTTAAATAAATAGACTCATTATCATTATAGGCTGAAGCCTATCAGTAGCCTATCATCATCAAGCTTATTCTCCAAATTTTACTGTCATAGAGAGGAACACATGTTTAGTCGGTAGAATACAAAATACAGTCATTCAAATTCCAATGGATAATGTAAAAGCATGAGAGAGTAAAGATGCCACATATAAAAAATAAATAATTGAACATTATAATTTAATTATCAGATTATGACTGAATAAAAATAAATATGTCTGTAGTCTGTTCAGTGAGCCTACGGAGTAAACAAACATGTGCGTGCGTGCAAGCCGAGACCCAACGAAGCCCGATTCACACTATAGTTTTCTAAACGCATCGAACAGGAAAAAGGCCTATCCATTGAAAACGCCTAAACTACCGTAATGGAACGAAGAGCTTACTAATAAAATTATTTAAAAAAAAGTACTTGAGAAATCAAATTATACTTATACTGCAAGCTACTGTACAAACACAAACATAACGAATTGTTAATCACAATGTAGGACTTTCGTATGCTCGATGTCAAACATTGAAGCACAAACTGGTAGTGCGACAACAGCTGTTAAGTGGCAATGAGTGAGTAGGCCAACCGACCGATGCCAGACACTTTTCAGTACAATTCTCGGAATTCCTCACTCACACACACGCAAAGTTTGTTTGGGTCACTCCGTAGGCTCGCTGAACAGACTATAGATTGAATGATTGCTCTCAGAAGTATATCCAATGTAAGAGAAATCGTTGGATCATTGAAACATTACATATATTCACCACATAAAAAACATCTTTTTACAAAAAAAATTTAAAACTTAGAATCAATTGTTGTTTATTGCAAACCTGAAACAACATAATATTATCTTTCCTATAAAGTTCCTACAAAAAAGAATTTTCCAACGAGGCGACCAAACTTGAGATTTCCCTCAAATTGGAAGTACTTCTGAGATCAATCATTCAATCTAGACATCTTTTTTAATATTATTCTGTCACAGAGAGCGAATAATAATATAATGACAATGTTTCTAGTATGTGTATTTTTATCAAATGATGTATCAACTCTCTTGTGAGCAGGAACTGTAGGGAAGGAGGAACATCATTATCATGGTAGCAGTAACGGATATGGGAAGAGGAAAAGTAGATTTTCTTTTTGAAGGGGAATAATGAGATGCAGTATCTTAGTAACGACCATGGATGCCACACACGGGATTCACATACATCCCAAACTCTCAATAAACCTAAATAAATATTTTGTTTGTACATAATCTCATTTCACATTCATCCCAAAACTCAAAACTGTAAACAAGCATTTTATTTAAACTCATGTTTGATTCCTTACTCAGATGATTGTTGTTTACTCAAATATCGCTAATTCCCTCTAATTCAATGAACTCGAACACAAATGTTTGGATATTACTTCTATTATAAGTAGTTCACCTTTTAACCAAGGTTGAATGAGGCTGATAGACTAGTAGTAGCCTCAATAAAACAGCTATTATGGTTGAATACTACTATACAATACTTTAATAATAATAATAGTAAGTTAATTTATTTGAGAAATAACAATTTTTTAGAAGAGTTTATTGATTGATACAAGAAAAACTCATTAAAAAACTAATTACAAAACTTCAACTATGAATAATAGCAATTTTATAATTTTAACCACACTACTATATAAACTGTGATGGAGTGATACAGCCTATAAACAAACTAAAATTATACTACAAATCCTACCACTACAACTGCTACTTTTACCATCATTAGCATCACTATCACTACCACTCTAATACTACTGCTACTTCTCCACCACAAATTAATAACTAAAAATTATAAAGATGGAAATTGAATCTACTAAACAGTAACAACCCACTAAACAGTATTCTAACATAATTTCATGCGGATTAACTACAAAATTAGTTTTACACAAGATTTATTGTTTTATATGTTCATCAAATTTTTAGATTCAACGTTATTCATTTCTATAACCCATTCTTTAAAAAAAAACTGATAAATTCGCTTCAATACAAGAGATCGGACATTTTATTGAAAAGCTTGGAGCCCACATACAATGCAAATTTTTGTGCTAAAGTTGTGTTTACTCTGGGTATTGAAACATCTCTTTTACATCCTCTTGTGTAATGAACTGGTACACTAATATTATTTATAATAATCTGTCAATGTTACTTAAAGGTAGTCTACTTCAACTTAAGTTATTAAAGAGATTTTCATAGAAGCTCTGCATCTTAACAATATTGTCATTATAATCTAATATCAAAACTGACACTGTATTTCAATTAAATATATGATTTCCACTCACTTTTATTGGAGATACTGGATGATTCCTACTGGAGGAAACCTTCAGTATTTCCAGTAAAAGTGAGTGGAAATCATATATTCAATTGAAATACAGTGCCAGTTTTGATATTAGATTGCTCATCAAGTATTTCGTCATGGAAAACATCACAGATAGTCATTAATAAATATGCATTAAGATCAGAATTATCCCCAAATTCCAAGAGCTATTTCAAATAAACTACAAAATCTACTCGAAACTTGAATTTTCTGAATGAGTTATTTCGAAATGTATCCATAGTTGAGAATGAACAGCACAGCTGATGTTGTAACTTATAACATTGGAGCAAATTTACTTAGATAGCAAGACATTGGTCGAAAACGGCTAGAAAGTATGCCAGAGTTTTCTCTAGCACTTACTGTTAGGCACTTTCGCAACTGTTAACTTGGCTGAAACAGCCAACTCGAACTTTGTTTCCTAACACCAAGTGAGAAACTCGAACCCTCTAATACTTGAGAAGGAAGGGTTCGAGTTGGGGATGCCAAGTTGACAAGCTTACTCTAGCTCAGGACTCTGACCCTCACCCCCAATTCCTAGTCCATAAGCTTCCACTCCAGGAATTGACTGAATTTCATGCCTCTTGCATTGATAGTGAACTGAGCATTCTCGATTCTATTCCATTTTTACAATTTTTTATGTAATAATAGATAGGTTGCACAAATCTACGCTAAAAATCAGTTAACGCTAAAATATACTATAAACAGTTTCAAGCCACTTGTACATTTACAATCAAGAATGTGGTACAATCGTACTACAAAAAGAAGTTAGAATGATTGAATTGATTGATTTCTTACAAAGTCAGAAGGATATGTAATGCAGTATATGAAGGTAAAAAAGTAAATGCGTATGGCTTTTATTGAGGAGGATACCCTTGCGGGTAGTTCCACCTCACTGCTTGAGCCATGTTATTGGAAACATGTCGGACCTACAATTTTAGGTGGGTTCCGAACCGCCAGGAAGTGATTTTACAGCAGAGAATAGTTCTTTTTTGCTGGCAAATCCAATCGGTCACCTTTACAAATACCCGTAAGGGTCTCTCCACCACGAAAAGCCATACGAATTTACTTTTACTTTACCTTTACAAAGAGGGCCCAGGAGAGCGTTGCTTATCCAATCTGATTGAACAGATACCTGCTACAGCTCACGGTTATTCTTTCCCTTATAGTTTATGAATGTTAAAAGAATTGATGCAGTTGATACAAATAAATGAATGAAATATAATTAAATAAATGAAATATTTAAAAGTAAGTATGAAAATTATATTTCTGTACAACATCTTTGGAAGGCAGCTTCTGTTTGCAATATCTTTGTTCAACAGGATCAGCCATAAATAATATTATATAAAGTCATTGTGAATAAATAGTTCTACTTAGATCAAAGCTAACCCACATTCACTAGATAGCTTTGAGATTTATTTAATTCAGTTATGTCAGATTATTATATATATGAATATTCATGTATGTATTGTATAAGTTGTCCTACCAGCTACATTGTTATGGAAAAGAGAATGATACCTGATGCATGTCAAAAAATAATCCATTATTAACTTTTCATGTGAAATTTAACGACATGCAGTCAAATATTTGTTAAGAATAAGTATAATAACTCACTTAATCTGGCCGAGTACTTTCGAATCTATGAGATCCATCATCAGAGGCTCCTAGATCATCATGTCAGTTTTTTGGTTAGAAGTGTTGTGGTTTTTGTAAAATATGATCAAAAAGTTTGTGAGATTTAAAATTTAGTTGTTCATTGAGAATGTTTTGTTTATTGTGTGTGGTGTGTTTGTATATTTCAAATTGTTCCAAGGTGTTGAGTTCGTGTCCTTTAGATTTTATGTGTAGAATGTGTAGGTTGGTACTGATGTCGGTAAAAGTGTGTCCAGTTTGAATGAGATGGTCGGCAAAATTCGATTCAGCTTTGGATGTCAGGGCTTGAAAGTGTTCCTTGTAACGTTGTTTGAATGTGCGGCCTGTTTGTCCTATGTAGAATTTGTTAAAATCGGAGCAGTTTAGTTTGTAGATCCCTGGGAGATCGTATTTGATTGTGTTCAGTGTGGTTTTGAGTGTAAGTGCATTTTTTATTTTGTTTTTTGTTCTGAATGAGATGGTATATTTGACTGCATGTCGTTAAATTTCACATGAAAAGTTAATATTAACAACGCAGTTCGTCATGGAACATGAAATCCAGGAAATAATCCATTTTGTTCAAATATGAAAAGCAGATTGGCCAAGTTTATTTTTTGTAACAGAGTAAGTGTGACTTTGAATTGATTATCGTATTTTTCAACGATAGCGGATTTTTAGCGTCGATTTGCGCGAGTTCTCTCATGAATAGTAATCGAAAATCAGAAGAGCATTGGCCCTTCATAATCGAAGGCAGTCAAACTTCAGAAACAAAAGACAAAACCCTCTACGTAAAGAACTTTTATGGTGTCCCTTGACATTGAAATTTTGGAATGACTACATCTGATCAACGAATGCCTCTCAAGAGCGAACTTCTCCGTTACACAGACGTTTAAATGACTAGATACCTGAAGTGAATTATTGTAATGGCTGGGTTTAAAAATATGATTCAGTGAAAAGTTCTAACTCAGCATTATAATTACATCCGGATTTCTGGGCAATGCAGATTACTGAACCAATTCTCATTAGATGTGATTTAAATATAATTCAACTGAATTGAATTTAAATTGAAAGATGTGCTCACTACTTTAGTATAATAGATTATTACATATTATGTATTACATTACATAATAATAATAATAATAATAAGCGTATGGCTTTTAATGGTGGGGAGACCCTTACGGGTAGTTCCACCTCGCCGTTTGTGCCATGTTACGGGGAACATGGTGGACCTACTATTTAATTACATTGCATAATATTAGACCAAAAGACATCAAATTAGGCGGCTCTGACATAAAGACATTAGGTGGCTCTGACATAAATGCATTAGGCAGCTCTAGTAGCGCAGTTGGTTGGAGAGCTTGTCTGTGATAAGATAAGGCTCTAGCTGGCTTCGTTTCCTGCAGCCTAGGGTTCGAATATCATTCAGCCTTGGATGTTTCTCATCATTCACCCATTCACCTCTTTCACCTCATTACCCACGCACAAGTCTTCGGACTCATGTGGGCATCATCCAATGAAAAAATATATCTATGATATCCTATTGTATTTAGGCTACCCTGGCGGGAACGCAAAGGTTTACATGCGTATTGTGTAGTCGCAGCCATGCAGTCATTATAGAAAACATATGTTTATTATATACTAGCTGGCCCGACGCGCGTTGCTGCGTTCTCATAAAAAATTCTTGATTTTATTATTTGTCACTTCCCACTGAGGTTACATTTCAAATTTCAACCTTCTAGGACTATTAGGGAAGAAGTTAGTCCTAGGGCTCTTCCAGCTGATCAGAGAGGCCTCCTTCGTTGTTTTCTTACACAGTAAGACCTTACTCACCACCTCTCAATGAACATTTCAAATTTAAACCTTCCACGACTATTAGGGTAGAAGCTAGGTTTTTTATTTTATTATTCGCCACCTCCTACTGAGAATACATTTCAAATTTCTAGCTGCATTGGTTAACAGATATCATCAACCCGGCATAATTACATTTCATCATACCCATATGACTGGGTTTCGTACATACTGCAAGGCTCCGACTGCACGGTATCCTACATGCAAAGTTTTTGCGTTCCAGACAGCGTAAATAACAAAAATTTCAAATTATTTTCCATATGATTAAAAGATCCCAGTAAGCTAGCTAGCCATGTACCCGTGCTTTGCATAGGCAAAACTTTAACCCCCTAAAAACACCCCTAAAATTGCGAATTTTGAAAAATCCTTTCTTATTGCAAGGTGAAATCCTATAAGGATTGTTCATAAGAAATTTCAAGTTCATAGGCCTAGTAGTTTTGGCTCTGTGTTGATGAGTGAGTCAGGGTTATCATCCTTTTATAGATAGAAGATAACCAACATCTAGCTAATATCTAATATCATGTGGGCATCATCCGCAGTAAAAATTAAAAAAATTGTGTAACATCGGAGTATCCTTTCAATTCTGTCTATTGGCATACATTAACAGTTAATGTTAATGTTATGAGCCTATGTCTTATATAAAGGGTTTATAAGAATGATTATCCTATGTCAGTTAGAAATAGTTTCAAAATATCCAAGTATTTATTTAGAGGAGAACTGGATGAAGGTGTGGAATTTGATTGACAAACAGTACTTTAAGTTTGGGCGGGCCTTTTTGGTGTCAGGCGAGACTGATAGGGAACAGCGAGCGATAGAAGGCACCTCATGATGAAGGAGAAGTATGCAGGCACACGCTCTTTCGGCTATTGGTTAATATTCAACGACCACCCAAGGCCTACTCAGCTTGGATAGCGGTTGAAGTACGCTCGTTCACTCGCTCAACACAGACACGTTATTCATAAACACATCAGCGCTCTCGCTCTCACTCCCGCTCACACAGCTAATGCACGCTTAGTAAGAAGCATCTTGTCTCTTTCTACCTCATTCCTTTGATAATACCACTCTCTCACAACTGTAATCTAGTTTGAAACATCATCAGCAGGTGTATCTCTCTCACTCTCTCTCTCTCTCTCTCTCTCTCTCTCTCTCTCTCTCTCTCTCTCTCTCTTTCATGATTGTCGTTGATTCCTCTTTGGCGTAGAGATTTACTGTTTAATAGGCAATACGCGCCAGTGTTGGAAAGTGATTAGAATGGGGTGAAAGGGAGTGAGAAGGAAAAGATGGATTAAAGAGAAGGCGAACAAGAGGAGAGAGGAATTAGCGGGAAAGAGAGCAGGACGGAAAGGAATAGATTAAAGTGAAAGATTGTCAGGAAGAGAGAGAGAGGATACAACAGCGGGAAGAAGACGAGAATGTTTCAATAATGGAAATAATTTGATTTCGCTGTTCCCAATCCTTACTAAATTCTTCTGTTCATTCCACTCATCCGAATTATATCCTTCTTTAGTATATCCTTATGAATGAAATTGAGAAAAGAAGAATTGATGGAAATTGGGGATAGGGAAAATAGACACAAAAAGAAAGAAGTGAAATATAAATAGGAAGGTAACAGTTGAGCAACATAAAAAAGTTTTGATAGTAATAGTTGCCGATTGCTTCCAAACATTTCAGTAAATTCAGAAAATTTGAAGCAATGTTTTAGTATCATGTGCATGTGAACTGTTTTAGTGCTACGTTTCCTAAGTGAGCTTCCAAATTGATATTTTTGTTTTGGAAAGAATCAGTAATTGCACTTCAAAGTGACAAGTCTAGTTTAACTTGAACACAACCTAGAATATGGATTTTTCAGTTGAAAATTTGTAAAAAAAAAACAGTAGTTTGGTGACTTGATTGTGTTTTCTTTGATAAATAAATAGATAAAACGTACATACAAAATAATCTTACAAAAAGCTACATTGCAACTTATATATATATTCTTCGAATAAATAGAACTTATTTGTTTCAATTATTCCTTATTAGGTATAGATAATTCTCATTAAGTCGAACGGATTTCCATTGAATATCGATCTGTTAAGTTATTTAAAATGTCGTTATGACAGCATCAAATCTTATTCATTATGGACGTGTAGCAGAGCATCATTATTATTAATACAAGTAAAATTATGAAAAAATAGAAATTAGTCTTATATTGCAACTGACATTTTATATATTCCAAATCGGTCTGTCAAATCTGAGCGCATTGTGAATCTTTTATCTCGAAAAATGAAAGCATTGAACCCTTTTTATGCCTCATGAAGCCACTCATCCCTTTTGTAATGATAGCACTTCTCGGACATTTTGTGAAGTGCACTCATCAGTGAGCTCGCATCTCTTCAGCGAAAATTAAATTCAAGATCTTTCACCCTCTACACCCACATTGTGTGTGAAGCATCTGTTCAGGCGTTGAAATGTTGATTGTAATTTAAGCGGAATATAGATGTGTCGGCTTTTTGATGAGTCGTTGGGAAAAAGAAAGTGTCTAGAGCGAGAAGAATGAGTGCACTCATGGAAGTAATTAGTTTTGCTGTTGGCAGTCACTGAGAACCCGTTCGGAATTGCTGGCTGAGAAAAAACAGAAGTTTGCGTGGGAAAAAAGAGCGAGTTCAGGCGAGAAAAACCGAGAATACGCCACTTTGACGATCATAAAAGCGTCGAGGCGTTAAAACGACGCAATCGATTAAGGATTGCAGCCGGTGGAGACGTCACTCGTCGGCTGAGAACGAGGAAATTGCCGCTCAAAAGCAAACTAGACGCTCGGAACATGCTAGGCCACTCTGGGCCACTCATCACAACATTAGATAATTCGATTAGAAAGCTACGCTTTTTTTTGAACGATGTTGAAAGTTGCATATTCAAACATTAAAAAAACTTCAAACATTACTAAATAAACCAATTCAACGGAGTGCCAAACAACCTGAGATGTGTTATTCAGATTGTTAGTACCGTATTTTATATTGAAGTAAATTGAACAATTTTGGTGCTAAGTGGCTGGTATATGGATTTCCTAGAGACATCAGCGATGAGAAGGTGCCTATTTCTTGGGTCATGTCTGTAATTCTTGTTTTGAAAAGGTGCTATTCACTTTTGCTCCCCTTTTTTGATATTCTGGTCACAATTATCATTTATAATTTTAATCAAGATTTATGATACTGTATTATAAAATGACGAATAATTGGAGAAGAAGCAGGCTAAATGAAATATTATTGGTTGAAGTTAAAAATTCTCGACAAAAATCTCTATGAAATTCAGACAACTGATCTGCTTTTCGAAAGCCAATCTCCTTATTATTGATTGCACTACAACAATACTTATGTTGAAACTATTATAATATAATTAATTATATTAACTATAATTATATTACATTATATAAACTAATTATATATTATTTATTGAACTGCGTGTTAACATGTTGTCTATATTGATATTAATTGTTCACTTGCATTTGATACGAATCGTCTACAATATCTGATCAGGAATGAATTCGTTGTGATGAATACTTTGGGATGATTTTCAATTTAATTGAGCTAGCTTAGATTACAGTGACTATATAGGCCATTGGACGCCTCAATTCTGATTGGATAATTCGGTCACTTGATACAAATTCGCCATTCGGTATCCAAATTAAGTGATGACTACATTGACTGAGATCTTTCTACATTCAATGTAATTTCTAGTATGAACCATGTCTGTGATAACATAAGGGCCTCTGGCTGGATTCGTTTCCTGGTTCCTGCAGCCTCCTTGGGTTCGAATCTCATTCGCCATGGATGTTTCTCATCATTCACCCATTCACCTCATTACCCACGCACTAGTCTTCGGACTCATGTGGGCATCATCCGCAATAAAAAAATATCTATGATATCCTATTGTATTTAAGCTACCCTGACGGGAACGCAATGGTTTACATGCGTATTGTGTAGTCGCAGCGATGCAGTCATATAGAAAACATATGTTTACTATGTATAAAACAAATTTTAAAACAAAAAAGAAACCGACTTCAGTGAAATGAAACTCAAACATTAAATACTTACGTACTAAAAAGTTTAAAATAAAGTATTTACTTTAAACTGAGAAAATTTTTAATTTCATACAAGTAATCTTTTGAAGGCGGCGCCAAATATTTTATGAATTTTTTTTCGAGGATGAAGCCCACATAGGTCTAAAACATGTGCGTGGCTAATGAGTTGGATGATGGTGATTGATGATTTGGACCAACAGATTTAGGTGGGTTCCGAACCACCGGGAAGTGATTGATAAGAAATTCTATCTAATATCAAAACTAACACTGTATTTAACTAATATCTAGCCTATATAGATAGACAATCAAATATGAATTGGAGACAATATTATGGCAGCTGGAGTCAATCACTGCACCATACTGTGACTATATAGTCACTGTAGCTTAGACTACCCTAGATACTATTATAATAGTGTTGATCTATTTTTCACCATAATCATATTCATATTATTCTCCGAATTTCTAAAATCAATAGGTAACATAGGGAACTTGTACTTGGACCGAGAGGAGGAAGCTTTATCGCAAGTTTCAAGAATCTAGAATCTTCTTTTCGAAAGATAGGTCTATCGCTTGGAAGGACGGGCAATAGCACGATTTCAGTAAGGCTATATCAGATCCTTAATAATGTACGGGTTTGATGTTGAGTAACTCCCATTTCCTACAGTGACTTTATAGCCGCCATAATGTTGTCTCCAATTTATATGGATTGACCGATTATGCCAATCAAATTTGAGCTGTTGCTTCCTTTTCATTCTACTGCAATGTTATGATGATAAATAAATAAACTCGCATCTAGACGTCCACTGGCCGATCTAATATCGAATTTAATTACTATTCATCTTTTTTATCAACTATCACATATAATATTGATTATAATTAGTATTCATTATTTTTTAACGTGGTATGTGTCTAATGAATGCTAATGTAGATTCATTGTTAGAAAGCATTTAATCTCAAGAAAAAACATTCCAAAATCATATTTTCGAGCATATTAATATATTTCTTTTAAATTATTTTTAATTTTAGTTCCACCAGATTTCTTGGTGGGTGACACTAGTGGTGATATGTCGGTACAAGAAGGAGACAACGCTACTCTTCTCTGTAAGGCAACTGGAAATCCACAGCCGCGAGTAACATGGAAGAGGGAGGATGGACAGAAGATTCTACAAAGAAGGGGATTGAGGGACATTGTGGAAGGTAAGCATGTGTCACAATAGTATTTAGATACTGTATAACTGAAAAAGTCACACATATTAAAGAATTATATGATGGGGTTTGACTATGGAGAAAGCCCAAATAAGTTAATCATATAATGTATGCCACACCTTTTTATCAATCAACTTTTTGTTGTTGAATTTTGAATCAACAATTTTTTTATTGCTGATGATGCCCACATGAGTTTGAGACTTGTGCGTGGGTAATGAGGTGAATTATTACACATAGATGCCAGACAGAGGAGCGGGAATCGAACCCACGACTGCTGAAACGACAGTAAGCTGAAGTTGCGACGCCCCAACCAACTGCGCTAAGCGGCAGTTGTTTTGAAGTTCTCAGTAAGTCTCGAGAAGTTTGCATTCAATCGTCATCATTCTTTCATTATCCTCACTCGTTTCAATGTCTCCCTCCAATATAACTGTATATTACAGAAATGGTTCTAAAACGTTAAAATTTGATCAAATTTGAATTTTGCATAAAGTTCTCAATTTCGAATCATAGCAATCTTTATTCAATCAAGTTGTTCAATCGTTTTAAAAGTAATATAATACTGTACCACACAGTATGATAATGAAAGCCTTTCATACTGTACTGTGAATCGTATTGAAATTTAAATCTAATTTGTACATGGAACCAAGTCATTCTCTATATTTGGAACTTAGTATGCTATAAAAAGCCATAAGTCACTATAATAAGAAATGTAACTAAAATCATCTCTAGAGCCATTTCAAGTTGTCCGTCCGTGATGCACACTCTAACATGCAAGTTGATTAATACTCGTATGTTCATAAAACAGTAACAGTGGATATTTTCAGTTACAAAATGCTCTATAATAGCATATGTGAAAAAAGTAGTCATGGAAAACATACTAGAAATAAATGATTTCTTTCTACTACTGTGCATACTACTACTACTTTCTACTACTACAAACGTTGATTTTTTCAACAACAATCTTCTACTGTTATTGAAATTTACATACAGTATTATTTTGACTTTGATAGACATTCTAATAGATTGGGAAACGATGGTTTCCAGGCTGTTAACCGCAAAGTAGGTATGCTCTGTGACGAACACACAACATGCTTTGTTTTAAACATTCACGTAGTTTATTGCAACCCACACAGCTGACACTGGTTGTCATCTTTTCGTGGCTGTAGTCACGAAAATATGACAACATTGTCAGTTTGCTCGCGGTCGGATTGAAACCAGCAGGATCGGAAATAATTTGCTGTCACAAGATTGACAACCGGATCAGTGGCTCAGTACCTCAATTCCTCAGTTCTTCAACCCCTCCGCTCCACACAGCACCTCGCTTCGAACGCAAGAACGAAGTGAATTTAATCCATTCCCAACGTTCGCACTCGTCTTAAACAAATCATTGGGATCCGGCTGTTTGTCGGTAGGGAAAAAGGGGCTAAGCTCAGCCCAAAAGCTACTTGATAATGCCTTTCGGTTTCCCTCTTCATCGGAGCTGCACCAATTCAACTTGCGCCCCGTCCAAACAAACCGTCACTAACAAAGTTGATTCAACAACTGAAGGATTACATTATCACAGTTTTTTCTGCAAGATCAGAAAATTGTCACAGGATTGGTTCAATTGCTGAAGCATCCACGTCAGCAGAAGTTTTTTTTACATGAAAATAGGATTCTAGAATTTGCAAATGTGGTTAAAGCACTGGACCGACTGAGAAATTCGCTTTGTGAAGTGTTTTCACATGAAAATAGGATTTTAGAACTTGCAGAAAGTGTGGTAACAGCTCTGGACAGACAGAGAAATTTGCTTTCCTATCAGGTAATGCAATTTTTCTAATCAATGTAGGTCCCTTGCTGTGAGCTTCAATACCCTCTAATGCCCGGTTTCTGAGTTGTTCATTAAGTTTAATGGATCAGTAACTCACAGCTGGAGCAATGGGTTAATGATCCATTAAACTTAATGAACAACTCAGAAACCGGGCATTAGACTTGTAAATTTCCCACAATCCATAATTTAAAAGAAAAGTTTAATCCATAATTTTGGATAAATTTTCATGAGAGACAGGAGAAAGCTCATAATTTCGTGTTTTATCTCCAAATGTATAAAGAGCCTTTGGGAATTTTTATTAGAAGCAATACTTTTACTTTCACGTAATAACGGTGATAATATTAGGGGAACAAATCCAGAAACAAACGTTTTTACTCTACTGCTTTGAACACTATCCGTCATATAGACATGCAAATTTTTCCAAATTGACCAGGAAGATCTCAAAGCATTCAAATTTTGATTTTCAACTTCATTACTGATGTTTAAATAAATATGTGGGGGAAAGTAATTGATACTATTGGTGGCTGTCAGGCCAAATTAAGTACCTTAAAATCGTATAGCCGAATTTTCTTTTTGCGCCCAAAGAGATTTAAACTCAAAAGAGGAGCAACGTTCAGTGACGGAGGAGATCAATACGCTATATTTTACAATATTGATGGAATGGATCAATACCCTACAACTAACCGGAAATTGAGTTTGGAACGTTGTAACATTAGCCTATAGGAGAGTCTGTTGCCCTATACTATTTGCTAAACTAGACAACAGCGCAGGAACCCTGCTGTTAATAGCATAGGATGTGAAACAAAGGCTTTGATATCAAATGGAAAACTCATATGTCAATACTCATATCAAAGTAAGTGTCAAAATCATGTAGATCATAGTTGCTACACCATTTACCATGAATAAGTTTTGGTTATAAAGCATAGCTAGCCTTTTCTATAGTTCGTTGCGAATAAGTCCATTCAAAGTATTCTTCCTATATCATAAGTAGGAAGAGATCATTTCATTAATTTATTTATTCATTTAACTAACATACAGTAGTGATAAGTGGGAAGTGATAGCCGCGAGCCGAAGCAGGTATCTGTTCAATCAGATAGAGGTAAGCTGCGTTCTCGTAGGTCCTGTTTGTAGCGGTGACCGATTAGATTGGCCAGCAAAAAAGACACTGTTCTCTGCTGTAAAATCACTTCCCGGTGGTTCGGAACCCACCTAAAACTGTAGGTCTAACTCATCAATCATCATCATCCAACTCATTACCCACGCACAGGTCTCAGACCTATGTGGGCTTCATCCTCAAAAAAAAAACAGTAATTAATATTGAAGAATATGGCAATATTTTATTTTATTTTTTACAGCTTTCTTTTGATTTGCATGAATTATTATAATAAAATAGATTGCTATACCTTAAACAAAGTTTCCATTAACAAACTCCACAGAAATCAAACCTTTATAATAGCATAAATAAACGTAATTCAATGCATACTGAATAAATGTATCTAGCATCTTTGTTTCAAAGAAAACAACCTACCTTATGCGTTCAATATTTTTAGTAGGACCCAAAGGTGCCCGAATCAAACAATGTAATCAATGAATAGACGGAACTTAATGTTTTACTCACTTTTGAAAACGTTTGTATGATTTAAATGATGAAATTGATATACCCAACATCACTCACACACTTGAATAAACTTTGAACAAATATATTGTTTGATTTTTTAAAATAGATACAATTATTAATAAAGCACACCAATTAAATTGTTTCTTGTTACTGAGTATTTTTCTTGATTCTTAGTAATCCTTCACAAAATATTCTTTATTAATTATTGTTCTTCTAGAATAGCACTTCATAAAGCAAACTCGATCCCAGTTGAGTACAAGATATTTTTCTCGAGCCACTCCCGTGTTTCGGAGGACACGTTAAGCCGTCGGTCCCGGTTGCATATAAAAAAAAAAGCAGTCGTTAAAAAAGCGGCGAGGTGGAACTACCCGTAAGGGTCTCCCCACCACTAAAAGCCATACGAATTTACTTTATAAAGCAAACTACAAGCTTGTTTGCACATCTTTCTCAACTTTTTTATACATCAAGTTATTATACACTTACTGACGTATTGAGGTCTCAGTTTTAATTGACCGCTCGACATTTCGTCTGTTCGTCTGGTATATAACACAATTATTCATTAATTTCCGCGATTTTTCGAAAAATTCCCCTCATCTTTTCCAGAGGGTCTAATTTACCCCCGATTATTGGAGAGTCTGATTTGGGTGTGGGTGGTTTTGAAACATAACATTAAGACGATTTGAGAGGGGGTTTAAACCGTGACAAAAATTCGATAAAACCAATGGGTGTTAGAAAGGGGGGGATTTTAAAGATTTTGGTTTCAAAATCTTTAAAATTTTCAGTATTGAGATTTTTCAAATTTCTGTTTTTGTTTTGGTAGGGCTTTTTGAGCTGGGTGGAATGATAAATAATTAACTTTTAATAAATTTATAAATCTGGGGGTGGAAGTCAATTTTTCAAAAAACGCATTTTTGTGGATAATTTCTGCTTTTTTGATTGGAAGTGGAAGATCTGTATAAGGAGAAGGTTGATACTGAGCCGCTCTATGAGTATTATAAGGGGGGAGTGAGAAAATTTAAAACTCAAATTTTGAGATAATTGGGAAATTTGACTCCTCATCAGGAAGAGCATAACAACTCTGGAGACTTTCATTCGAAATTTAAAAAAATAATAATTCTTTTTGAAGCTAGGGGCAAAAATCCAAATTTCACTTGAAAATTGGGAGTTGGATGAATTTTGCACTTTTATGATAATGAATCATTTTTACTTTTTATGATTGAAGGTTAATATGCATAGTAACTCTTTATTAGGTATTAGTGGTAATTTCTAGGAGGCGTCAAAAATGTTAGATTCATGAAATATTGATTTTTGCAGTTCGTTCATCAATGAAAGATTAAGCAATGAAAATTGAGTCGAAATTGCTCCTAAACCTTTTTTCGAATATACCCCCTTCAGAATGTGGAGTGTTGGGCGAGGAGGTCTACTGTTCACAGAAATGCCAGTATATTTTCAGTTATCAAAATCTGTAAACAAAATGTTACATCTGATTGCTTGAATTATTATAATTCATGTTATAACACTAGTCTTTTTCATTATTTTTTATCATCATCTTCCTTACGACTAATAAATCAGATGTAGTCTGCAAAAATAAATAGGCTTCTGAAGGTATTAAATAGTGTGATATTATTAATACCTCAGAAAAAGGTACATGACAAATTCTTGAGGAATAAAGACCTATTGTAATTCAATGAAATCTATATTTTATTTTAAGCAATCCATGCCAACTTTTCAAAGTGTTAATTCCAATTCCAAATAGTGTGATATTATTAATACCTCAGAAAAAGGTACATGACAAATTCTTGAGGAATAAAGACCTATTGTAATTCAATGAAATCTATATTTTATTTTAAGCAATCCATGCCAACTTTTCAAAGTGTTAATTCCATTTCCTCGTCTATGTCCTGTAGCCCTTATCTTTTTTTCCAAGGGATGAAGCCCACATAGGTCAGAGACCTGTGCGTGGGTAATGAGTTGTTGGATGATGGTGATTGATGAGTTGGACCTACAGATTTAGGTGGGTTCCGAACCACCGGGAAGTGATTTTACAGCAGAGTACAGAGTCGTTTTCACTGGTTAATCCAATCGGTCACCCTTACAGAAAGGTCCCAGGAGAGCGATCTTATTCTTTATTCATTTCTAATTCCTTTGTTTTCTTGGCAGTCAATACATTCGAATAGGGCTAAAATAACATGTAAAAAGCCATCCAGTCACTGTAAGCACCAGTCCATACCAACATTCCTTTGAAAAAAAAAACATTTCATAATCATGAACATGTTTTCGATTTCTTGTAATTTACCTTATCGTGATTACCTTGCACAATAGTTCTAATGGAGATGTCACTTATTCTAGACCATTTTACAGTGGACATTCTGGCTGGTGAGGAGATGCACTTCTGGAAAGTTGACAGACGACAAATGGGCAGCTATTTGTGCATAGCCAGCAACGATGTGCCACCGGCTGTTAGCAAGCGTGTTTATCTTGCGGTCAATTGTGAGTACAACGGATTTACATACACGTTAATGTAGATGTTGTAGCCATAGCTGCTGGCATGCCATGAAGTGCACTTAATCTGATCTCGTTTACATGTGCGATGCTTTTCACTTGACATCATTTCACGACATTTTTAAATCCTAGGTAATAAGAGGACATGATTCCTAATTACCTTGAATAGAATAATAATTTAATAACGAAAAAGTACCATAAATGCCCTTGAAATTATAACAAAAATCATAAGCTTAGCTTCTTAAGCAGTCAGCTGAAATTACCTGAAAAGGAGGTATTACCTTACATAGAAGACATGATTTCTAATTATTTTCGTTGAAAAAATCATAGTTTTAATCAGAAATTTTGAAAGATAGATCAGATGTTGTAATCTGCAAAATTAGATAGAGAGTATTAAATAGTTTTATATGATTTATACCTGAAAAAAGTGCATGAGCTTCAAGAAAACTTCATGATGATTCTCGCGGAATGAAGAACTATTATAATGAAATAAAATTGATATTTTATTGCAGAAGAATAAATTTACTGTATTAGTACATTCCACCAACGTATGAAAATGCATCCTTACTATTTATTTCATAATTTTCTGTGTGTTTAAGCATTGGTGATTTAAGCCAGTTTTTTATCTCAACAATATTGCAATATTGCAATATTAAGTAACACAAGGGCAGTCATTTGAATTTTTCATAGAGGTTCTTGTGAACATGTTGATATTATAGTGATACACATGTCACAAATGGATCAATTTTAGAGAAGAAATTCAGAAATATATTTATTTATTTATTTATGTATTCTGACAAATTTACAACGAATGTGAAGGTGTATATTTATAATATAATGTATAATCAACAAAAAATATCAACCCTTTCCTGTTTTTGTGAAATGACAAAATGTAGTTAGTAAAATTTATATATTTATCAGCCTTAGACTTTAATTCTACCTCCCCCAAACACAGATATTCACAATAAATTCATCTATTATACTTTCTTAGTAATGGTGAAGTTGATATTGTGGAAGATATCCATAATGATATCCAAAACTAGTATTTCACTATTTTTAATAAATGTGGTTGTTTGACAATGACAACTTGGTCTTATTCATCATTATATGTTCATTTACCTAGGATACAGTTTAATAGGAATTCCTCCTTCATGAATAACATATATCAACAATAAATCACTATGATATACCACTACGAAAATATAGTTATATTCTCATCTACAGTGCAATAGGATAAGCTTGAAATGCATGAATAAATTCGCAATGCATACAGGTATACAAGATTTATGCAGCGTGTGAAATGCATCACGCAATAAAATAATAACAAATGCATGATGCTTGCTGCTTCGGGCGCAAAGCGACCAACACTGTAGTGGGATTTGGTTATTTATTTGAAAATTTAATGCTCGGTGCTTTGAGTTGAAGCGGGTTTTTGTTGGAATTCAAAGAGAATTTGACATTGATGATCCAAAAGAGTGAGCATGGCTAGATAATTTAGAAATAGATTTTGTTATTTTTCACATGAAATAGAATATAATATACACACGGCCGGTTCACGAGAGCCAATTAGATTTAATCCCCATAGAATGACGTCATTCTACGGAAATTAAACTTAATGGAGAAAATTTAGTTGCACAAAGGACAATTACAAACGATAACGCCGATTAGGGTAATCGGCGTAAAAGATATTTATTAAAAATATTAATAACTGCCCGTTCACCGATGATTAAATCTCACTAATCCCCGTTAAGTTACATTTTATAGGTTATGTTTATTGTACCAGAACTCGGAACTGAAAATTAGGTCTGAAAATTAAGTGTTGAAAACCTTTCAAAATGAATAAAATCAATTAAGAATATAATAATACTAAGATAGCTGAATAATGATTCTTATTCATCTTTTTCTCAACTTCAGAATCAGCTGTTGATCAAATTACAGTGTTATTTTGCTCGTTCGGTTAACGAAAATTAACTAATGGATCTTTGTGCAACAGAAATAAACTCATTACACTTACGACGGTTAGTTAACTGACATTAAACTCCTTATTCAATTGGTTTTCGTGCAACCGGCCGACACTCGTATAATGTAATGAACAATAATGAGCTCCTCATATGAGAAAAATATTTATAAATTTAGGCAATTTATTCATCACATTGGTAATTGTCCTGAATAGTTATGTACATTGTACAATATAATTCTCATACAACATTGAAACGAATAGTGAGACTTGTTATTTCTTAAAAGTTTGGTAAATAGATTATACTCACCAAGAGGTGCGATTACTCTCATCAAAATGGATTGCACTGTAACTTCACTCACTTAATTTAAACAACACTAAGGGATTCCACTACAAAGACCCAGTTCTCATTACCATAATTTAAAGATGACACAGCGAAAAACTAAAAAGATTTCAACACAGTATACAATCTATTCAAAGCTTTCATCTCTCTAAATTTGATATTACCGTCAAATTGCATAGTCTCTGAGAAATAGAGCTCCAGCAATATTTCTTTCAAGATGTTTGTTTCCAGAAACAAAATGTCATTTGAACGATAATAGAGTAGTGGCATTATTTACAACACAATTCAGTTCCCTGACTTGACTGTCAAAAGATATTGTGAGTGATGAAAGAAATGTCTTGCTGTGCAGTGAGAAAACAAATTGGATATGAATTGTTTATTGATGAATGATGTGGGAGGGGAACAATGGGATGAATAACTCCGAAGAAGGAATCTCGAGAGAAAGATGCTGCAAGAAATAAAGAGAACGTTGGTAGAAAAGGGTTGTGACATAATAACAAGATATGAAGAGAAGAAGAATTAAGAAAGAGATTATTACCTTCAGAGAGAAAATAGAGTTAGTAAATTATATCTCATACTTTATGTAGTAGGATTAGATTGAATTAATAAGTCTTCAGATAGATACAGAGGTAGTGGATTAAAGTGAATTAGTGGGCCAAACCTTTGCACATAGAACCGTGTTAGAGAGGCATCTCATTATTACACAAAGCGTGATAAACTAAAACTAAATTAATAACAAATTTATAATACAATTCACAAAAATAATGTCAATAGTGGTCTACACATTGAAATTCATTATATTTCCTCACTATAATCACTGTAATGAATACTACAGTTATAAATCATACTGAAGACCTAATTCCGACATTGTAGACATTGACAACAGCATTGCATAGCTTATGAATATCGATGACTTCCATCATATAAAATTATGTTCCTACAACTGCTCGTAAAGTAGTTCTTTACGTACTGAAAACTGATTGTAAAATACCTCTTTACTGCCCGGCGAGCAGTAAAATCAGCTGGCGAGCGGTAAAACGTTTTATCGCTCGCCAGCTGATTTAAATGTCTTCTCTTTGGTGGATCACGAAATCTGTGAAATCATCATCATCAACCTTAACAAAGGCGCACGCTAACCGAATCCGCGCACCCAAAAATCTGTTACATACTACAAGCTTTTGTGTTGGAACCCAGAACTGCAGTTGTAAGAAAAATGTTGTATGAAATTCGCGCATAAAGCTTCTTCATCGCTCTCACAAAATTACTACTCTCCGTTACGCATCGCGTAGTAACTGTTTTGGCTCAAGTCAATTTCAGTTTTCTTAAATTATTGAGAAAATGATACATAGAAAAATGAAATTTAATAATAGAAATTTTGTAATATTTAGAAGAATTAGTGAAGTTATTGAGTGTTATAGAATGAACATTGGATTTTTTTATTTATTTGTTACAGTTGCTCCTGTGATAAAAGTGCCAAATCAGCTTCTTGGTGCACCCCTCTACACAACTGTGACACTAGAGTGCCACGTTGAAGCGTTTCCAAATACCATCAACTACTGGGTCAAGAATAGAGCCGAAATGCTACTCAACGGGTAAGTTATCCTCATGTTTCTTCCTTATTGTTGAAGTATATTAATTGCCCTCATAGAATAGAATGACTGCCGTAATTTTTTCTTGAGAGGGCGGAGTTAGGTTGCAGCCAATCAAGAATAGAATAGACCTAGGCCCATATTTATGAACTCGCCTTGAGGCTTCCTTAACTCCACTCCAAATGCATTTCAAGTATCACTTATGATATGATAATCTATTTTGAAGCTCCTTTTAATGCCATGAAGTCCTTCTCCATAAAACTGGGCTATGGTTCAGACATAACCTTTTAACTGTTAATGCTAAGAAAACAAAGTACCTAGCTTTTTCTCCAGATAGTAAAGGTCAACCACCTATAAACAAATTACTAAAAATCCATTTTGAAACCTGTAACTTCAACAGTAACTCTAATAGTCTTGCATTTCACACATGTAATTGTGCACCTTTGGATAGGCCAACTGCTTTGAAATACCTGGGAATTGTTGTTGATCAACATCTCAAGTGGGGGAGTCATATTGATTATCTGATTTCTAGATTGAGATATTTAATTTTCCAATTCTATAGAATAAATAAGTTGAATAATTTAGATATAATTAGATTAATATATAAGGCTTATGCCGAATCCATTCTGCAATACTGTATTGAGGTATGGGGGGGGGGGGGGTGCAATGAACACACACTTTAACAAGTTGTTCATTATTCAAAAATATATAATACGAGCAGCACTGGGTAGACCTAGACTTTATACAAGTAGACTGATCTTTGATGAATTCCAAGTATTAACTGTAAGACAATTATTTATGAAGAAACTTATTGTATACATAAATTGCAATAGAGAACTATTCAAATTCAGACAGATTGATTACAATATAAGACCGTTAAGAAATCTAGTTTTGATTCCAAATCTCAATAAACGCATTTGCAGACATCAAACTCTCTATATTTGCTGTAAACTTCTTAACGTGATACCCATGCAGCTAATACCATTCACGAATAAAACTAAAACTCTTGGAATAGATACGTGGGTGAAGGCAAATGTACATTTTAAAATAGGCTCTGTATTCTTATAATGTTGGATATAAGTTATATTTAAGGTTGTTTATATTGTTATTTTTTTGATTTTCATCCGGCGCACAAGCTTGGCTTTGCTGATGAAAATCTTGAAGAATATAATTTTTCTTGTAATATATGTAACTTACTGTGCAAACACATAGTTCAATTTTGTGTATCTGATTGTGATGTACAATTACATTTGTTTTTTTTTGGTGTTTTTAATAAAGATTTAATAATAAAAAATAATTTAATAATAATAGTAAGAAAAAAAAAGTGACAGAAATAAGCATTTGAAGCCCTCCCGCAAAAATATTACAAGGTCCTTTCTCCTTTGAAGCCCACTGTGTAAGCTTCATTCAAACCCATGTTTGAGGGCTCCGAAAATCATTAAGCTTACCAGCATCGCAGGCCCGTTCCCATCGTCACCAATACAGAGTATATTATTTCCAGTGTAGAAACGTTAAAATTTTAAATATTTTCAATGCACTTGTATTTTTACTCCTCATCGTGACAGTGGCGTCAGTAATGTACTCAAAGAGGCCGCAGCGCTATAGGGCCTCAAGAGCCTCTGAAAGCCCCAAGCTGGGGATTGAGCTGGGGTCTCTGGAGGCCCTCAATCGAGAAAATATGTGGCCCTAGAATTATTTTTGTTTGGTGCTTGCCTACCTTCCCATGTGATGATGCCCTTGGTAGCCCGGAGTAAGTTGCCCACCTTTGTCATGGTCACCCCCCCCCCCTTCTTAAATAAATTGGTCAGAGCTCATTTTTCTCTCAGAACACCCCTTGTGAATTGCAAACCCTGTCGCTTCTGGTAGCTATGACTTTATTTTAATGAATGCTTAGGCTTAATTTCATTTGAAATTTGATTTTTAATTTTCATTTGAAATGTATCAATTTTAAATTACAAACAAATCTATTTGAAAGGTCTTATAAAGTGGTAGTGTGGCAAATACTCTATGATAAATACTAATGAATAAGAGAAAATGGGTGAAAAATACTTAGGGTCTACTGCATTATATTTATTCATCTTTTCACAGTAGTTAATTCATCGCATCGTATGTAGGACTACAAATAATACTCTATGATGAATAGTAATGAATAAGAGAAAATCTGTGAAAAATACTTCGGGTATAATGCATTATATTTATTCCTCTTTTCACGGTAGATTATTCATCTCATTGTATGTAGGACTGCAAATCAACTTGAACAGGAGTAGGAAAAAAATTTCCGGTAATAATCCAAAAGTCAAAGTTGTAAATATAAAGTTTGTTTGACACGTACAAGACGAGCGTACCTAGTTTTCCACTAGAAAAGTTGTTTGAAAACTCTGGCGTTTCGGCTATAAACAAGCGGCTCTTAATTACGTGGAATTAATAACTCTTTGCTTACTGAATTAGATCTCTATTCATGGGAAACAATGAAGTCGAACGACTGCCGTTGAATTCGCCGGAAGGACGCTGGATGCATCATCCTCTGCTTCACTGCTGCGGTGAATTATCTCCAAGTTTCAATGCTAGCATTATCTGATGATGTTCAACTTTGTGTAAACCCCATCGGCTTCATGTTACTGTCGAACTCTCTTCTTCATCATTCACTGTACCCAACTAACCTAATCTATGAACGTTGTTTAACATTAATTCGTACCAGCCTTATTAGTATGTGAAACGTGACTGCAACTGGAGCGCGACTTTCAAAATGGTGTTTTCCCTTTGAAACAATATCGGCTAATTATATGGCAGCAGAAGTTTTAGTTTGAAATGAGGAAAATCTGGTTTTCAATGATAATGATAGGTAGCCTAATAAATTACGGATAAAATGGAATACTTGATTTTCATGGCAATGATGGCCGCTTACTGAGCGCGATCGTGGTTTTAAGAGTGTTCGGGACTGCGTTTGGAAGAGTTACCGGTAAGGAATAACATAACGTTATCTGCTTTATTATCACCTAGTGGTTCGAAGCTAACCTACACATCCATGAAACTCAGGTTGATTGGAAACATTGGAATAATGTGTTGGTTCTATTGATACAGGAAAAGTGAATATACAGTATTTGTATAATTTTTTTTTCGGAGGATGAAGCCCACAAAGGTCTGAGACCTGTGCGTGTGTAATAAATTGGATGATGGTGATTGATGAGTTGGACCTACAGCTTTAGGTTTTTTTGTAGATTACGTCTTGGAGACTCCAGTTAAGGAGTATAAGACAAGTCAGATCAACAATTATACTCTTATACACTAGTTACCATATCAATTAGTTGGAGTGAGGCTTAGTTTTGATGTGAAAGGAACTCTTGCACACTATAAAAAGCTTTATCAACTAAATTTTTTCAATTGTTTTTTAAATATTTTTATATTTTCAAGACTTTTTAAAAATTTAGGTAGCTTGTTGTAGAGTTTCCTACAAATATAACTAGGTTTTTGTTTGAATATTGTGACTCACCAAGTGATAATCTCCTCGGCTTCTTGTATTATAATCGTTTAATTATCTGCATGATATATTCTTGACATTATCTGCTTTATTATCACCTAGTGGTTCGAAGCTAACCTAGAACTGCCCGTCCACGAAACCCAGGTTTATTTCAAAAAGTCCAAGCATTGGAATAATGTTTGTATGATATTATAATGGTTGAACGTATATGAAAAACCAGTAAATATTGTGCTGCACATGCTGTTGAATCGAAAGCATTAGCGTTAGGCCAAAAAGTCCATAGAGACATGGTTAGTAGGCTATTAAAATATGATCTAAGTATGACTTGGAAAGGAATATTTAACAATCTAATTTATTAGAGACTCGAATCTTAAATTTAATAAGAGACTCGAATCTTTGCTTGCTCTTTTGGGGATGCTTGCTCTTTTCGGGGAGTAATTCCTACATTTTCAGTTGTTTTTTTTTATATGACAGTGTTTTATGTTTATTTTCTTGAATTGAATTTATAATGTTTTTTCTATGAGGAATAAATGATTTAAAAAAAAATACTGTCGTTAGTGGATTTTTCAAGAACTCCAAGAAACTTTCTTTGTAGTGGTGGAAGCGATAGTGTGGAAGTTATTCATAATGAATAATAAGATGAAAATTGTCACAACCACAATTTTATTAAAAATATAGAGATACTAGTTTCGGATGTTACTCCATTATCAATCTCAGACAAACTAAAACTAAAGTACAGAGTAGCTTAATATACACTATACATGGAATGAAAGTATTGGCTGAGGGATAGGCAGACCTCCATTGACGGTTTGTGATTGGCTGAAGGCCATAACAGGTTACGCCCTCTGGTGGGAGGAGCAATAAGCAAAATTAGATTTCAAAAACTTTTAGTTCTTGCTTTGATTCTAATTTTGCTTGTTGCTCCTCCCACCAGAGGGCGTAACCTGTTATGGACTTCAGCCAATCACAAACCGTCAATGGAGGTCAGCCTATCCCTTAGCCAATAGTTTCATTCCGTGTATAGTGTATATTAAGCTACTCTGTACTTTAGTTTTAGTTTGTCTGAGATTGATAATGGAGTAACATCCGAAACTAGTATCTCTATATGTTTAATAAATGTGATTCTGACAATTCCGTTTTATTATTCTTTAACTCCAAGAAAGCGTTTTCCATTTTCGATTGTGTACCCTTTTATGGAAGAGACTCTAATTTGTTGACTCTGATGTAATAAATTATACCTCACCCACAACCACGTGCACTGCACTACATAATCTGATGCAACCACCCAGATTTTTTTAAGAGTTATTGAATAACTAACGTATGGGCTAGAATATTCTATTTTCTATCATCCCTAGCAAGTAAAAAGAATGAATGTATTTCCTCTATTATAGATTAGAACAATAATAATCCGTAACGAAAAACAATCTACAAATGTATGTTAGCACAGCCCTTAATGGACGAGCTTTTTTCACTACCATTATTGGAGTAGAATAAATAAACTATTAGAGTATTTAAAAGAAAAGAGAATAGCTCCCAGTCAATGATTTTTTCATCAGTAAATATATTAAATCTACATCTAGGCTATATATTTTTTTAAATCTTCACTATGTGTACGTATAAACACTACTTTTGTATCTGCAAGTCAACTGTTTTTTTTTTGTTGTTTGTTTTTCTTACCTAAATCATATCCTCCCTCATAGCAATTTTACTGAATTCTAGGAATACAGCAGTACGGTTGATTTGTTTTCGATTGAAAGCTTTTCCAGGAAAACCATCACCTATAAAAAAGTAGTGTGGTTGAAAGTCACGTGTTAAAACAGTCTAGCATCGTGTAACATACTAGAGCATGGTGAGTTTTTGGATTAGCTGGTGTGATTGCGTGTGTGAGAGAGAGGGTACAAGAGAGAGAGAGCGAACGAGTAAGTGTGAGAGAGAGGGTACTTGGCCATTGAAGCAAAGCTAGCTAAGCACCACGACCCTCAACTTAAATTTAGAATGGAAATAGGTGCCGTAGGGCAAGCAGGTACTGAGTGGAGTTTGGATCAGAACGTGAAAATCGCGGATGCTCCAAAACAGTAAATAACATTTAGAGTCGTTTTAATGTGCTTTCTAGCTATTCAAACCATCGTTCCAATATACACTCACTTGTGCGCTGCGCTATACAATAGGGCCGTGCACAAATCGAAACAGAAAGTCGGCCTACAAAAGTCCAACTATTATTTGAAGTCACACGTCGATACATCCATAGAGTTTATTACAAGTACATTATATACTATGTCTATATACAGTACTTATATTATAGAGGATATTGCTCACTCGACAATCTAGGTCATTTTATAAGCGTCTACCAATTCTCTCCCTGAAAGGTTCCGAGATTATCTGGATGTGCTCGAGAATAATTCGTTCCAATTTCAACAAGAGCGTTCTTATCTTTTATTTGTGAATCATCTTCTACTTGTGAATGTGATCTTCGTGCAGGATCAATATTGTCATTTGAACTAACAATTTTAGTTCTAGAATAATTGTATGGATAACATGCAAAGTTAATTATAAACGATGAATCTTTCAAACGATAGTTCGTTCATTCAGATTCCAAACACATTTAAAACTGCAATCTCAATGCCCTATATTTTTTATGTTGAAGTTTCATCTTGTTTCCACTAATATATAATAAAAAGTTAAAAAACACTTTCAAGTGGAAATTAACTCACGTTATGGCGTGTGTACTCGAGTGTACTGTGCGTCGTGACGATGCACTTGACAACAGAGTGAAACGGCCATCACGCCTTTAACTTTAAAAAACACTTTTAAGTGGAAATTAACTCACGTTATGGCGTGTGTACTCGAGTGTACTGTGCGTCGTGACGATGCTCTTGACAACAGAGTGAAACGGCCATCACGCCATAACGTGAGTTAATTTCCACTTGAAAGTGTTTTTTTAATTTTTTTTAACCTATAGTTTTAATATTTTGCGAAGATCTATTCAAGGAACCAAGCTTTTCTATTTGAGAAGATGTCAATTGGAAATAACTGAACGCGTATATTTGATTACTAAGATCATGTAGGTCACATACATATTGAGATGTTTTCAAGCGGGGTTTCTGGGGATTTATTAGATTTTATAACAACTTATTAAGAAAAAACTATTTATTCTTCTAAATAAAAAACCAAAACTGAGCAATATGACAAAATAAATGGCACAATTTTACACTTATGACCTTACTAGCTGACTTTACAATAAAAACAGAATAAAAAGCTAACAATAGGGAAGTGATAGCGGAGTGTCGTAGCAGGTATCTGTTCAATCAGAGATAAGCTACGAAACTCCTGGGCCAACTTTGTAAGGGTGACCGATGGGATTGGCTAGCAAAAAGGACTCTGTTCTCTTCTGTAAAATCGCTTCCCGGTGGTTCAGAATCCACCTAAAACTGTAGGTCCAACTCATCAATCACAATCATCCAATTCATTACCCACGTTCAGGTCTTAAACCTATGTGGGCTTCATCCTCCGAAAAAAATTAATAATCTGATATACAGGTATTCATAAACATAACACTTTTACCCTAATCACTGAATCAAGACTATTACTAAATACAAGAAAACATTTACACAATAACACACCACTTAAAAACCTTGCAGTTACATCTATATGAATCAATTTACTGACAGTATTCCTCTGATCGAGCCAATACTCGATTGGAACAATTTCCTTTAAAGATGTGTGGAAGCACACATTGACAGCTGGTTCATTTCAAATACAGAAAAATTTTAAGTATATTATCAGGACTTGGCCCAATTATCCACTTTATTTTACAGTGCAATCGATGACTTATTGTTTAATTGTGTTGAAATTTTTTCTTAAATTATTCTAAATCGTCAAATTGAAAAAAAGGATAAAAATATTGAGGCATGATATATTATGAGATCTGTTGAATAAGAATAAGATACAACCCTCTTTTTCAAGAACTGTCGATGTGCATTTTTTGTGAATCGGGAAGCAAATTATGTTTACAGTACCTAATCAAAGAAGTTAAGTGGTGCATATGCCTATCAGCATAACTGATGATACCAATAATTATTATTTTATGTAAATTCGTCGGGTCCTTGAATACTCCGTTGTATCGGTTTATTTTGTATAAAAACTTCCGACATATATTGTACAATGTAGAATATCAATATAAAATATTATGTCATTTCATATTAATTTCGTTTCCATCCATTCAAAGGGGTATGGAAGGCTGTTCAATATGTTAAACATCATCATTACAAACGTTTGTCAGGGTTAGTTTCCTTGTACAGTATTTATTGAGCTGAACTGAAAACCGTTTCTTTATGAGAAAGGTGCCTTTTTTCAGCTCTGTAGGAACTACTTTTACAACTGACAACGTGAGTATTTTTCATTTGATATTAAACTACAGTACTATTTATAAAGCCCATAATGAAACTCTGAAAAGCTTTTGAGTGAATGCACTAATGGTGTCAGTGCTATAAGCGAAAATAGGGAGGTCAATTAGAATAAGCGAATGCTGGCTGTCTGGTATATGGGGAGGCGGGAATATCACTTTCATGATATCATGCGAAATAAAAAGGACGAAATCACATGTCAGCTCTTTACTAGTCTGCTACCCGCATTGTTATTTGCTCGCTCTGGGCTGCTCTGACAAACTTCTATCACAGCCAATCACTTTGTCGTATAAAATCCCGTCACATCAAAGCGATTTTCTGGTCTCGTGGGCTTTTCAATCCCGATGATCAACGATAAAAAACATTGAAATCTGTTTCTGAGTAGCAGACACAACTTGCAAAATGCACAGTTCTCACAGAGATTGAGCTTCTATCATGTTAATTATTCTGGTTTGGTAGAACATTAGACATATAAGAGCTGGAATCCATGACCTTCATGAGCCGTAACCCCATGAGCTTTTTTTTTTTAAATAAATTATAATAATTTCAATGGTCATAGGTGTAACTCATATTATGGTATCTTCACAGAAATACCTGATTAAGAATGCCTAAAAGTGCCTTAAACAAATTCAGTGAAAAGAGAGTAGAATTCAAGAATACTTTCTTTGTAGTGGTAAAGGTGATATTGTGGAAGATATACATAATGAATAAGACGAAATAGTCACAACCACATTTATTAAAAATATAGAGATACTAGTTTCGGATGTTACATTGATAATGGAGTAGCATTCGAAACTAGTATCTTTAAATTTTTAATAAATGTAGTTGTGGCAATTTCGTCTTATTATCCATTAATTCAAAAATAATTATTTGATAGCTGTTAGAGAGTAAATTAATGCATTTACGTTTACATAATAAATTTTATTTTGTCATTGAGGGTAGAAAAGATTCACCACACTACCAGCCTATTTGAAAATAATTTATTCTTAAAAACAACATATTCAAAAAACATGCAGTGTCTCTGGAAATTACTTCTCTCAAATGGAATCAGCCCGCATTCAAAGGACAAGTCCATCTTGAAATTTAGTGATGTTTTCAGTGCACAGAAAATTGAATTATACTAAATACCTTGGATAAAATCTTTAAAAAAATTATAAAAAACACTGAAATGATACTTCAAGAAAAAAATCATGTTGGTTTTGAAGTTCATGAACCTACTCATATATTTAATAAGCTTGATGTGGTCTGTGTGTTAATTTACTTTGTTCACGAAAATAATTATTTCAACTACCTACCTAAGTTACTTTATTTTAGACTCATATCAATTAATAAAAGTACTCAAATGTACGGTTAAAAAGTGTACAAGTACAAATGTACGGTACAGTATTCTTCTATTAGGGAAGTGATAGCCGTAAGCCGTAGCAGGTATCTGTTCAATCAGAGATAAGCTACGAAACTCCTGGGCGCTCTTTGTAAGGGTGACCGATTGGATTGGCCAGCAAAAAAGACTGTTCTCTGCTGTAAAATCACTTCCCGGTGGTTCGGAACTTACCTAAAACTGTAGGTGTAACTCATCAATCCCCATCATCCAATTCATTACCCACGCACAGGTCTCAGACCTATGTGAGCTTCATCCTCCGAAAAAAGAAAAAGAGTGTATTGTAGGAGTAGGAGAAGCGATATAGAAGTTAAGTTTCTGTCATGTAATTGAAGCACTATTGTTGCTATAATGAGGATCTTTATTATATAATGATCGTTATAATGGAATAGTTTGGCTGCAGGATTAGCTCAATTGAAAAATCAAGTGAATATTAATGGAGAACAATCACACCCACATTTTTTTTTCTGAGGATGAAGCCCACATAGGTCTGAGACCTGTGCGTGGGTAATGAGTTGGGTGATGGTGATTGATGAGTTGGACCTACAGTTTTAGGTGGGTTCCGAACCACCGGGAAGTGATTTTACAGCAGGGAACAATGTCTTTTTTGCTGGCCAATCTAATCGGTCACCGTTACGAACAGGACCTACGAGAACGCAGCTTATCTATCTGATTGAACAGATACCTGCTACGGCTCGCGGCTATCACTTCCCTTTAATATAACATAACATAAAAGCAAAGAAATTGTTGGAATTTTTTTGATCAGAGATGGTTTTGATGAGATAGCTGAAATATTACTATATTAGGCCTACTACAATAACCGATATTCTTATAAATAAATTAATCATTGATGCGTGAGCTACTGGTTCAAAATAAATTCTTAAATGGCGTCACCCATTTTAAAATAGAAAATTACGCTGCTGGAATATTGGAATAAGTAGATGATTGAATTAATTAAATTCAACGAGACAAACTAATACATTATCAAGCGTACTTAATCTCAATCAACCCTTCGTGCTATTCAAACTGGATACGTTCAATCTGACGCAATATTTTATTCATTTCAAAACAATATGAATTGTAAATTATTTTTCAAGTCATCTATTATCATTATCAGCTCACGAAAACAGATCCGAGTCGTTAACATCTATCATTATTTTTTAAATTGATGAAGTACCGATCAATATCAGGGTTTTTAATCATTTTGATTGGTGGGTTGAAAGAACGCAATAAGCACAGCACCGCGTTGTCGGAATTTATTTGTTGTTTGGTCACATTATTTCATAATGATAGATAGAGCAGGCCTTGGGTGTAGCCGTCAATATGATAATGATCTTTGTCATCTATATAATGTGGTCGCTGTTAAAAATATGTCCATATATTTCCATGAAATTCATTTATTGTTTACGGTTGAATATGGCCAGGACTCGAATCCCGTCCAACGGTTAGCAAATAAACAGAACGGCATAATAAAGGAGGGTCGTGCAGATTTGTATTAATTTATTCACTTCATTCGTCTATTATGAGCACCATTGTTCAATAAACATCAACTTATATTGAGAGATGGCTGGCTTTCAAATTCAATACACATTCCAATAATTTCTGTTGGTGTTAGTCGTTTCTGTATAATTTTGAGAATAAAAATACAAAGTTGTTTTGTTAGATATCTTTATTGTTTGCAGAAGAATTGTTTCCAAATAAAAAATTATTATATCTTGCAATTATATCAGGCAAACGTATTCTACTTTGTTACTAATGGGCGTGTCTAGTCAGCCAATGACAAACCTCCAACGTGGAGTTCGAACTATGAATAAGAACTATAGTCCAGTAACCGAATTATTTTGACAGGAAAAACATATAGTAGTTTTTCTCTTATATTCTTATGTATTTTTAGGCGATGAATCCGAATCTGAACTTTGGCACCTCAAAAAACACTTTCGTCACGAGATGGCGGTCAAAATGTCATATTTCGGTAATTTGCGGCGGAGGAAAAAGTTCTAGAGCGACAATTGTGAAATTATTACTTATTCTCTGAGATTTCTTAAAAACGAATATTTGACTTTCATTTCTAAGAAAATTTGGATTCACGAGAAATTCCCAATATAGCGGACATTAGGAACCAGCTTTTTCAGGTTTGCAGTAAAATAACAATAATATGTCGTGAAGCAAGAGTTTTGGAGGTGCAGGCGTGCAGGAGTTCAAATTCGGATTCAGCATCTGTAATATATAAGAACCCATCGATTAAAAGACTAATGAGTTTCATCCCCCACCCATGTACTTAGGTAGGCCTACTGGACTAATGAAATTACATTAATTCTATGTATTTTGGAAGTGTCTTAACTCAATGTAAATATTATCAAGAAAATGTTTGGGTTCATTGTAATGAAATAAATTTATTCATCCACAAGAACATTGTATAATAGACAGAAAAAATATCGTATTTTAATAAAAACTAAATATAGTTTTAATAAAAAACTAAATACGATATAACCATAAAATAAGATTATTTTCCAAAGATGAATAAATGAAAAAAACATCCCGAGGCCTAGCCTGTATGGGATGGTGTTCAAAAAACGTATTCCTTAAAATAGAGAACTGAAGAGATAAGTTGGTGCGACCGACCAGTCTTCTAATATTACAATTAAACTGCTAGACAGACAAAAACAACAATTCGGACTTCACATAAATAAGAATTATTACTATAAGATTACGATTTAACAAAGGTGCATAAACTTGAAATGAAATTCTTCTCAAATTAAATGAAGCTTCTCTTTTTTTTTTAATTAAGGATGCGAATACTTAGCCTGCATTGTCTAATTGGATAAGGTATTCCTTCACTGCCTTTGGGAAAATAATATGTTTCTGACTCGTTGGATCACATGCTATCAGTTACACATTATTAAAACTAAATGAAGCAATAATTAATTGGTAAATCTATTTACCCACATCGATTTTTTTTAATGAAGTGCTGCAGTGAAAATAAGTGATGAAGTGAAAAGTGATGAAGGGACTCAAGTCAAAGGTGGCGTCATGGGGGAGAGAGTTTTTCTGACAAGACGATGAGCCCCTCTTGAAAAAACTACTGAACATAAATATCAGACACAGTCATAACCCAGTCGAAGTATTATCAGTCTACTTATAAATGAAACTATAATTGTTGGGGTTAAAAGCAGGAAAGGTATTTTTTGATCTTTATCCTTTTCAGTGGTGTGAAAACAATGAATATTTATAATTCGGGAATTATTATAAAATTCATTTGTCATATAAACTTTCGAAATTGTAGAGATTAAATATACCCCCGGTAACAAGAAGCTAGTCATCCCCCAAAAGATGTTCTGGGTCTACCACTGGTCAACTTTGAGCTTTTAAAAACAAGCTCATTTCTAGAAGAGCAGTACAATAGAAGTGTGAAGGCCTTGTGAGACCCATGTCTTTGAGACCAACCTGGACTTGGGCCAAGAGAAGTGCCATAAATCAAGGATCTCTGAAAGAAAAATATTGCAAAGGTCTTTTTCTAATTTATACCTTAATACATTTTGCAGCATTGTCATCATTAATATTGTACAGATATTAGAGACAGAATTTGTAAGAATATAACATCTATTATCTACGACCATGTCATAATGTATACATAACAGTTTCACAATTGATGCCAAAACAGCTGTCTTTTCGAAATGCTTTTTGAAACCCGTTGCATAAAGAGCTCATTATAGTACAGGTTCTACATTATAACACGGGTTCTGGACCAATCAGAAGCATTTTTGATGGAATCAATATCGTAATTCAATATTGTGAAACTATCAGCTGATTTCATCAAACTGCTACACCAGCTACTTTAACCTAACAATCTACTATAACTTCTCATATTTGAGACGAGAGGTTAGGTATCTCTGAACGGCCACAGGTAAAATTAAATTGTTTTAATTAAATGTATACTAGTGGTCGTAGATAAAATAGTGTATGCAACGATTTTATTTGGCCATTAAAGCACTCGTGAGATATTTATAACACTCGCATTCGCTCGTGTTATAACTTACATCTAACTCGTGCTTTAATAAGGGTCAAAATAAAATCGTTGCATAAACTACTATTATGTTGTTGTTAGATATCTTGGTAGTCATGGGACTATTATGGAGATCTTTTCTTTTTTTGTGGAGGACTACAGTAGATGGTTATAAGTACTACTGGTAGAGATTGTGAGTTATCGCTCATTGGTTTGTGCAATCCTGCTCTTCCCTTCCCTACCCCGCTCCTCCTCTCATCAACGTTGGTGGCAGTACCACCTCCACTCAACCAAGTTAGTTGCTGCAAGAGAGCGGACTCGAGTGCAGCTATGTTCGTGAATCGCATCTTTTAAGTCGTAAGTCGTACAAAATTGCATTTTTTATACTTTCAATTCCTTATTGTTCCCCCGCGGTCCTCCATTGTAAACCCCGCATTAACAACTACAGTACCGTACATGGTTATACAGTTTAGGCCAGCTCAAGTATTATTCAACCTGGCAATTTTAGATAAGCATACTTTCTGGTAATTTCCAGAGAACAAGTTAATTAGCTTAAATATTTTAACTTTCTTTGTAATGGTGAAGTTGATATCGTGGAAGGTATCCATAATGAATAATAAGACGAAATTGTCACAACCACATTTATTTAAACTTCGAGAAACTAGTTTCGGTTGTTACACCATTATCAATCTCAATCAAACTGAAAAACTAAAGTACAGAGAAGCCTTATATATACTGTAAATGGAATGATACTATTGGTTAAGAGGGAAAGAGGCTGACCTTAATCGGACGTTGTGATTGGCTGTCAAGTCACGCCCCCTGGTGGGAGGAGTAACAAGCAAAAATACGAGTCAAATCAATAACTAAACACAGTGAACATCAAGAAAGCAACAAAAAATTGAATAAGGCTAGAATTTAATCAAATTAAAATTAAAAAATTAGAAGCTCACTGAAATTCAATCAAGGTCAACTGAGAAATACACATGAGAACTGCTTTTTAAAAATAGACTGGAATTATAATGAAACCAAGTTAGTTGTATTGAATTGGTTAAAATAAATTTGGTCATTTAAATTAGTTATGGAATCGTTTTTGCAGAACATCTCATCAATAATGGACACAAGTTCAAGGCTGAAGAAAATGTTGAATTTCTGCATTTGATTGGCAAAGGCAGAGAATTGAACATTTTAGAAGCTTTGGAGATAACTAAGTTGGTAAAAAACGATTCCCCCCACCAGGGGGCGTGACTTGACAGCCAATCACAACGTCCGATTAAGGTCAGCCTCTTTCCCTCTTAACCAATAGTATCATTCCATGTACAGTATATATAAGGCTTCTCTGTACTTTAGTTTTTCAGTTTGATTGAGATTGATAATGGTGTAACAACCGAAACTAGTTTCTCGAAGTTTTAATAAATGTGGTTGTGACAATTTCGTCTTATTATTCATTTAAATATTTTAGGTAACTCAACTGGCCTTTTCATCACATCTTTATCCATATGAATGTTAGCAAAATGGTTATCTTGAATTGATTTATTCTATTGATGCACTGCATAAATTTGAAAAAATAAATAGAATACACCTTTCTTATCACTTACCTAATTGGTTGTAAATTGGATAAGACTATAATCGAACATTACATATTTCACTTTCACAAACTGTAAAGTTATTTCAATAAATTCAATTCTTTGTTCTCATACATTTAAGCCATTTTTTCCTTATCTACTTCATTCCTTTTTTCATTACTTATTTTCCTTTCCATCTCTTTATCGTTTCATTATCCTTATCCTTAGCTTTTTTAAAACGTTAGGCAAGGAAGCTGGAAGTCTTGTTCTATTTTATTTTATTTTTATTGTAACTCTATCCCACGCTCAGACTCAAGTCGTTGTGGGATATTCCACTGTTTTATTTTTTGTATCTAATCAAACTTTTTTATTTGTTTTTCTGTAGAAATAAAGTTTCATTTCATTCCGACCATAATAGTCAACTTAATTAGAATTTGACTTCATTTTTTGTTCGGAATATTTTCCAATTCCAAGTTGATTGGAAGGCGCATTCAATACTAAATGGCTACACTTGGCCAGCTTCTCATTAACTCGCACATTCAATTAAGGGCGATCCTTTATGAGGTTGACACCACGATGCTATTCGAAGAATAATAATAAACTAGACCGCTATTATGTGAGAGGCTACAGTGGCACGATACAATATTAAAGGCCTATAACAGTGCGTTCAATACATGCAGCGGACCACCTGCCGTAGCACTAACATTCACTTACTCTACGCTATTATAATAGACGAGAAGTAGACTGGAATATTCTACTCATATGGTGGCATTAGTCTATATAGACGTGGCAGGGGTGACTGGGATGATTTATAATACAATGTGTGGCGCAATATTAGATTGTAATAATTCACCAGACCTCTCATTCTCATCCTTCCATTCAGACGCTGGCTGGCTTCTGCACGGACCTGAAATTGATTTTCACCAGTCATCACTATATATAATATTGTGTGAACAGTGTCAATAATAGCATGATAGCCAACTTGTTCATTAGCTGTAGATTGTTGTCTCTATTGAATGGAGCAAGTATTTAGAAGATTATCTCTGACCAAGAGAAGTATATGTCTGAATTGACAGGAAATATAAATAGAATGTTGTGATAGGAAAACTGATAGAAAACAGTTTTCTGTTGACAATTTTCAGATATTTTTCAATATTTTCCATCCTTTAAAAATATGGATCATGAAACGTCATAAATATAAATTATTTCCATCATAAACCATAATATAATATAAAAAATACAAATCATGAAGGATCGGAATGAAATTTTAAAAGAGAGATAATTTATTTAAAGTTGTAGATTTGTGGTCTTTTTAATACTGTTGGACGTTGAAAAATTAAGATACAATAATGATAGTTAGTAATACAATGGCGTAATAATATTGGTTTCAAGAATTTTTCAAACACAAAGAAGATTATAAAAACGAAGTAACATGTGGAAAAGATGGAATAATTAACAAAATGAGGTGGGAATTTCAATAAATAACATGTCCAATAAGCTGATTGAGTTCCTTCAACTCTTGAGCTTGATCTTCCGGGTATTGCTGTCCTTCCTGGATAGATATTCATAATGCAGATGTTAACATTGACACAAACATTAGAATTATTTAAGACGAAATACTATAGTTTTTGGACTGTCACGTCATTTTCAATCACAATTAGACTAAATCAGTTAGACTAAATAGCTTCTTAGACAAATACTTTTTGTTTGTAGATTGGGAGCCTCTCATAATCAAACTCCACGTTGGAGGCCTGTCATTAGTTAAAAATAATGGGCGGGTCTAATATCAACCAATGAAAGGCCTCCAACGTGGAGTTCGACCTATGAGAGGCTTCCGATCTACAAACGAAAGTATTCGTTCTAGGGTATATTTTGAGCTACTTTGTATTCTAGTTCCAGTGTGAGAGATTGAAAATAAAAGTGTCAGTCCAAAAACTCTAGTAAGTTATCTTGTTTGTTAATAATGTTAGTGGTTGTGATAACATCAATCTGTATTCTTCATTACCCTTTAGGTGAAAAAGAGACATTTTACAAAAACAAATTGCAAGCTATAAATGAGAAGTAAGTTAATATTGATTAAATCCAAATTATTTGATGACAAACGAGATTTTACATGGTCTTATAGGTTAAAATTCAGTGAGTATGAGTATGGAATTGTACGATTCAAAACTGAATCTCAATCAGAATGGATTTGTATTCTGTTAGGATGTTCATCTTAATTTGAAAATACATCGTTGAATCTATCAGTGCCACTTGAACAAAGTATCAACGATTTTCATTTAATGCATTAGAATTTCGTTAAACTGTCATTACAACTTGTAATTTCATCACTCCGAATGTTGAGACTTTTTTTTCTCGTGATATAAGAGACTCAATTGACTCAAAGACTCTTCACAGGCGTAATTAAACAGCAAAAGTTTCTCGTTGGCCAGCTTGCTGTAATAAAAGCAAGCACGAAAAAGCGGAAGTTTCCATTTCAAAAAGTCGACAAGGGATGTAAGGGACACCCAATGACATCGGCCCTTTTATCATGCGAAACCGTCAACACTGAAATGTTTCAGTGAGGTTTAATTCAGCCGACGTGGACGGGTTAGTATTCATGGAGTGAAGGCGAAGTCTGCCCTTCATCCCTTCAAAGGGCCGATCAAACGACAGCCCAGCAGGGTCAAAGCGTTTAGGGTCTGTGTCAAATTAGGGGTCTTGTCTCCCTGTTAAGACGGGCCCACGCATTAACTGACTCCAATAGTCGTGTGATCTCTGAATCGCTGATGATAATTCAACGTCCACGCGAATATGAAACGAGTAATTAGTTTCATTATTACTCTTGTAGTCAGTCTTTTATGAAAAGTTTTCGTTCTACAAAGAGGATTACTACAAAATATATGTGGATAATTTATCGAAAATAAGCTGGCATTGCTAGAATGAGTTGAAAAATTGAACACTAAATTTTTAACTTATAAAATAATTTTAGGGGCCTTAGTTTTTATAAATAAAAATTGTTTGTTGGGTGATATGACTCGGGTGATATGAATTGTTATTTTTAAATAACAGTTATAAACGTTTACTGTAGTTTTCATATAACTTGGCAGCAGTTGGGTTCAGATCTAGCAAGTATTCCCATCTTCTACACGCTGCCAAGTTATATGAATACTACAGTAGTTTGTTATGAAATAGCGTTTTACTAAAACAGTTATTTGAAATCTTATAACTGTTAAATAGTTACAACTGTTATTCGAAATGAAATATCAAAGCCTTGGAATAAAGACTCAAATATGAGCGTTAGCTCGAGAGTATTAGCAATAATTTAATATAAGTTATTTCTGTAGTATCTATTATATAGACATCTTCGTGCTGTTCTCTGTCAACGGAATTCTATCCTGGAAAATAGTGGATTGAAGGAGGAGAGGAATAAGAAAGAGGAGGAGAATGAGAAAGAAGAAAATAGACGGAAAAAAGAAAGAAAAAGGAGTGAAGGAGAAAGAGGGAGAGGAAGAATAGAAGAAAGAGGAAATAGAATGATGAGGAGAAGATAAAAATAAAGGGAAAAAAGAAGAAAATTGAGTAGGAAATGAGAAAAACAGAAAAAAGAAGAAGGAGTAGAGAGAAAGATTGATTGAAAGATTAATGAAAAGATTAATAAATCAAATTCAATTTGTAAATAGCGTTATAATATGTTCTATACATCCCGATTCATTTGAATCAGGCATCCTTCGCTTCTAGGTTTTTCATAATTGTATTGAAGTAAGTGTAATAAAACGAAGACAAACACAGCACAAAACTGAAATAGAAATTTCTTAATACTTGACCAAGCTCCTACCCGTTTTGGAGCTCATTAAACTCCCTGAATAACTATGTAATTAAAAATAACTGTTGTTTTCAAAATTTGGTAACACGATAAAACGATAATAACGCTCATCACTAATGAGAATGTTTGGAATAGCTTTCAGCTCAGATTGTGAATTATTACTTAATAAACTTTATAATCTGAGTTTTTAGTTTACAGTGTAATTCCACTACTTGAGTTAAAGTTGCGCAGAATAACACTAAAATTCAATTTAATTTCCCTGTTGATGCAAGATACATTCAGCTTGATTGATAATTAATTGAATGTTCTAGTCCGCATCAACAGACTAAAATGTTTTCTGTTATTTATTTATTTGTATTATTATCCATGTATTAGTACTCATGATGTTTGCAACGATATTTGAACGTCCCACGCGTAGTTCCACTTAGAAATTTCAAGCATTGCTAGAATTCGTGCTAGTGTATTACGTTGCTAGTGCTAGAATTCTGATAGTGCATTACTTTGTTCGTTTTTACACATGTCCAACTCCATAACTCTATCAGGAAGCCCCAAATATAGTCGCTATTCGCATAATATAGTAAGGCATTTCCTGAATAATATGTGGAATTTGAAATGAATTTCTGGAATTCGGAACTGGAAATATCTGTTATCGAAATTCACTCCTCAGCAGGACTAAACTACATAATAATATTCTAACATTAAAGTTCTATTTTAAGGCTGGAACTAGTGATATAAGTGTTCTCTTTGAGATTTCACCACTCCAAGCAAGTATCGCATATAAATCCAAATCATGCTCTCTTTAGATATCAAATACGAAAATGGCCTTTAAATCATCTATTGGATCCAATTCTCACGCTATTCTAGAACAATGAGACAAGAATGACTCCATCGATCCAGGAACAATAGGACAGCCCTTTCCTTCTCAACAACCTGTTGCTGAAGAACTTCACATAGAAACTCCTCTTCGAACCCATGAGGCGAGTTGGACCCCACAATTCTTTACTTACTACAATTTTTAACTAATTGCATACTTCAGAAACTTTTGAATTAACTTTATTACTTATTAGAACCTCACAATTAACCGCTAATAGTCGTAATATAGTTTAATATTATTACCATTATTTACCTCATTACCCATACACAAATCTCAGATTCGTATGGGTAAGTGGGCAACATCAGCAAGAAAAATTAATGAAGTAGGATTTGATTTTTCTTCAAATGTCTGTAATAATAGGTTCTACAATGTCAGCATTGATTCTGTGGAGTTTACTAATCCTAAATATCTTTCAAAGTGTATCGAGTTACAATATTTCCCACACTCACGGTAGCAAAGAGAGCAAAAACTAAGACTGCAGCATTTTCTTGATAAATTGATAAAATGTCACCAAACTTTATCAACAGAAGCTTAGTGTGCTTTGCTACTACACTACATGTGTACGCACATACACACACATGCCGTCTGCCATTACCAAGAGAGGTGAACTTCCAACTCAGACTCAACTCGTGTAACGATTTGTACTTGTCTCTGGACACACTCTACAACGTCAAAATAAACACAGGTGAGCGCACGCACGCGTGAGCGACACACACACACGCAAAGCTTCGTTGAAACAAGAGGTAGCTTAAAGGTTAGTGCGATGATGGGTTTATAGGGGAAGGTGTAGAAGGGGTAGAAGGTGGATCGAGTCTCACCATGTTGTGCTGTGTCAGGTCATCTCATGATGGTGAGAGGTGGCTTTAATGACAGGTTACATGGGCCATTGCACCACGTCCATGTTTCTTGTCCCCAAAGTCTAGTCCTAGTACCTACATGTGTGTGAGTTTGTATTTACCGAGGTGTATATATGTAGTGAATGCACTATGCACGACACTAGCCTACAAGGCTCGGCAACGTGTTAAAGATAACATGTTCACCAATGAGATAAGCCACCATCCTTTGTCTAGACATGACTAAATTTGTCATAAACCCGGATTAAAAATAGCTTCCTGTCCTTTAGGAGTCACGTGGTTGGTCCAGCTTCATTGATCGGCACTTCAAATGCGGATCCAAACTCTGCATACACATCAATAGGGCTCCATCAATGGAAAGTCTCTGATGAAACGAGCGAAACGCTCCATTCATGAAATGTTATCTACATTTTTAGAGAACTGAAGGAAGTATTTAGTTTTTATGTTTTCACTTTTGTTGGAAAGCGATCACCAGTAGTTACAAAAGGCAGGTGCTGGCGCATAAAGCTGGCGCATCCTTGACCTTTGACCTTGACCTTGACCCTGACCTTGACCTTGAAAAAAAAAAAATAAAAATAAAAATAAAAAAATAAAAAAAAAAAAAAAATTAAAAAAAAAAAAAAAAATAAAAAAAAAAAAATTAAAAAAAAAAAATAAAAAAAAAAAAAAAAAAATTAAAAAAAAAAAAAAAAAAAAAAAAATTAAAAAAAAAAAAAAAAAATAAAAATGAAAATAAAAAAAAAAAAAAAAAAAAAAAAATTAAAAAAAAAAAAAAAATTAAAAAAAAAAAAAAATTAAAAAAAAAAAAAAAAAAATTAAAAAAAAAAAAAAATTAAAAAAAAAAAAAAATTAAAAAAAAAAAAAAAAAATTAAAAAAAAATTAAAAAAAAAAAAAAAATAAAAAAAAATAAAAAAAAAAAAAAAAAAAATATGGTGGGAACTGTCACCTGTTCAGGCTATGGGTGGGGGTGGGGGGTGGGGGTGGGGGTTGGGGGTGGGGGTCGAGGGTGGGAGGTACTGGCTAGAGTATATAAGCTGGGTGTTCTGTTGGAGTTATCATACACTGCTCTCTCACACCAGACAGCCAACTACTGTGCTCCAGCTTCTTGTGCTCCAGTCTTGTGCTCCAGTCTTGTGCTCCTTGTGCTTCTTGTGCTCCAGTCTTGATCAACTTTCAAAGTAAGTACTCTTTGCAATTAATGCATCCTAATGCTTGCACTTATAAATGCTTTTCCACTTACAAACTGCTAATGCATAGTGTTCAGGCAACTTGGAATTTGTTAATGTATATTGTTAAAGGAACTATCTTCTAATTGTTTCATTCCAGGAAAGCTGCAACTATCTTACAATTTTATTTGTCAATGTCTAATGCATATTGTTTCATTCCAGCTTACCATGTCCCTTAACAAGAGAAGACGCTGCCAGCAGACTCAGGAAAAGTGTGACGACTTCGTTTTGCTGGAGGAGGCGTTCAACAACAATCTTCGAACCCTGTTCTTCAACAACCAGTGTTCTACAAGCCCTCAAAAGGATTTCCAGTCCTTCCTTGACAACTTGGAGGAGAAGATCAACAGCGTCCTGACAGCAGAAATCCAGGAGCATGGTGCAATCAAATTCAATTTGGTGCTGGAGGCAACTTATCACAAGTGCTACCTTGATCCGAACAACGAAGAGGTGGAGGAGGTGCAGGACATCGCTTTCAAAACACCGAACTATGCAGCATTCACTGTTCTCACGCTGCCTCATCAAGTGGAGATGGCTTGCCAGAAGATGCTGGAAGAGGAGGCTATGTTTGAAGGGAAATCCAGTGGATGGACACTGCTACAGATTGATGGACTACTCATAAGGATCAGCAAACATATTCCCCTTAGAGGCTCTTCATACATCATTACCCCGCCCAAGCTAGCTGCAAGGAAAGCCATCATCAACCCGAGGAACGAGGACCAACAATGTTTCATGTGGGCAATCCTCGCTAAGCATGTCCAAGGAAAAGATCCCCAACGAGTCAACCACCGATACTTCAATCTTCAGGAGAAATACAACTTTAAAGGCATCACTTTCCCGACAACTATAAACCAGATCGATAGGTTCGAGAAGGATAACCCTACAGTCTCTGTCAACGTGTATGCAGTCGACTCCGATAATAACATCTTCCCCAGACGAGTCACCGATACCATGAAGACTGAGCACTTTGATCTTCTGCTACTGGGTGAGGCTGTTGAAGATGATGGTGCACAGGCTAACGATTTGCTGCAGGATGCTGAAGATGCAAACAAGGATCCACAAATCAACACCCACTACTGCTGGATCAAAGATTTTGAGAAGCTCCTGAGTTCCCAGCTGACAAAGAGTACACGTCGCATAATTATCTGCAGACGATGCTTCACCCACTACACTCTCAGTAGAGATGGTGAGCAAAGGATGGTAGAACATGAGAAGTATTGTGCCAACAACAAGACGGCTAGGATGATCATGCCACAGCTGAAAGATGGAAAACCGCCAACATTGAAGTTTGAGAAGCACTTGAGGAAGTTCAGACTGCCACTTGTAGTGTATGCAGACTTTGAGTGTCTGCTGGAGACACCCGCCCTAGAAGAGGGTGATGTGGAGGGGGAAGCTCCAGAGAGATGGATTGGGAAGCAGACAAAAGTGATACAATACCACAATGCAATGAGCTATTGCATGTACTTTGTGAGAGATGAGACACAATTTCCTTCATGGCTGACACTGAGCCATTACATACCTCAAGAACCGATTGTCTACAGAGGTCCCAATGCAGCCGAACACTTCATGAGTCAGCTCAGCCACTATGCAAAACTTATTGCTGATACCATGGACCAGTTGAGTATTATAATGTTGCCACTCACTGATCAACAACAAGCTGCACATGATGCTGCTACACACTGCGAAGCTTGTGGTAAAAAGTTTGGAAGAGACAAAGTGTATGATCATTGTCATATGACTGGCTTCTATAGAAATGCACTGTGCAATCCATGCAATCTGGAAAGACAGCGCCAGACCTTCATTCCAGTTTTTCTACACAATTCATCCAACTATGATACACATCTGCTCATTCCTGAACTCGGTGCTGACAAGAATAGGATCAAAGTCATTCCAAACACATCTGAAAAGTACATCAGCTTCACTAAACACGTTTCAAATCGACTCCACCTGAGATTCATAGATACATTCAGATTCACACCGGACAGTTTGGATACATTGGTATCAAATTTGCGCAAGTCTGCACATAATGACACGGACATTCCAAATGTGCTGAAACATACTGCTAAACATTTCAAGACAAGACTCGATCTTGTGACACGTAAAGGAGTATTCCCTTATGATTATTGCGATTCATGGGAGAAACTTGGAGAAACTTCCCTACCACCAAAGGAAGCATTCTTCAGCAAGCTGACAGATCGTGGAATCAGTGATGAGGACTACGCCCATGCACAACTGGTCTGGCAACATTTTGGATGTAGAACACTAGGGGACTACAGTGACCTTTACCTAAAGACGGATGTTCTACTCTTGGCTGATGTGTTTGAAAGTTTCAGGGACATGTGCATAAAAAACTACAATCTTGACTGTGCCAACTACTTCACTGCACCAGGATTCTCATTTGATGCCATGCTGAAATACACCCAGGTGGAATTGGAACTTCTCAGCGATTACGATATGTACATGTTTGTTGAAAGAGGTATCCGAGGAGGAATAACCACATGTGTCCACCGCCATTCGATTGCCAACAACAAATACACAGGTGCACCACTGGATCCAGAGAAACCGATATCCTACTTGCTGTACACCGATGCCAACAATCTTTATGGATGGGCTATGAGCAACCCACTACCTTGCCGAAAATTTCAATGGATGTGTCAAGAAGAACTGGAGGAGGTGGCTGCTCATATAGATAGAATCCCAGACAATCAGCGAATGGGATACATCCTAGAAGTCGACGTCGAGTATCCTCAAGAGCTACAGGATGATCACAACGACTTCCCTTTTCTTCCAGAGAGCCAGAAGACTCCCAAGTCAGGATATGTGAGGCTAATGACAACGCTGCAGAACCGCAAGGAGTATGTATGTCATTATAGACTCCTGAAACAGGCTGTGAATCATGGACTGAAAATTGTCAAAGTTCACCGTGGAATTTCATTCCAGCAAGAAGACTTTTTGGCCCCATACATTCAACTCAACACACAACTACGTCAGAAATCAGCGAACAAATTTGAAAAGAATTTCTTCAAGCTGATGAATAATGCGGTCTTTGGAAAAACAATGGAGAATGTTAAGAACCGGATGAACATGGAGCTGGTCAATTGTGAGAGGAGGTTGAAGAGACTGGTGGCACGTCCAACATTCAAAGATCGCATCATATTTGGTGACAACATATGCGCTGTAACACTCCATCAAGACAAGGTTGTATTGAACAAACCGATATATATTGGACTGACTGTACTTGATGTGAGCAAAATTCTAATGTACGAGTTTCACTACGATGTGATGAAACCTATTTATGGAAACCGACTCAAACTGTTATACCAGGACACTGACAGCTTGTTCTACAATGTCCAAACTGAAGATATGTATATGGATATCATGAATATAGACAAGTTGAGAAACGTATTCGATACATCAGAGTACCCGGCCAACCACCCATGCTACTCTGAGACAAACAAGATGGTACTGGGGAAATTCAAGGATGAGTATGCAGCTCGAGCCCCCTATAGGCGATCTGGAGATCGACCGACAGCGCTCCGAGCGGAGGATCTTGCTCTAACTTAGTGAGTCAAAATCTGATCGCCATTAATTCGTGTGCTAAATTGTCTCACTTCAAATACGTTTTTTCAAAAAAATATTTCTTTAGACAAACATACAAAAAATGCCCAAGAGCCGTATTATGTGTTGTGTATATGGGTGCAGTAATACCTATGAGAATACAGAAGGAAAAGGTATTTTATTCATTTCCTGGTCGACCTTACGAAAAGGATAGATGGGAAAAATGAACCTCTAATGTTTGAAGAACTAAGTGAGATATTATATTTACAAATTATTTTATGTGTGAAAGATTGCTGATTGATGAAAATTGGACGTTTTCCATGCACTTTTGTGATTGATATTATTTTGTAATTAAAGAAATCAATCCCAATAACAGCTTTGAGGTTATGTTTTTGTTATTGTTGCAAAATATTAATTTATTGTAAGCAGAGGCGGATTTAGGCAGTTGACACCTCTAGGCAGTTGACTTTTGATAAACAAAGTGGAAAATTTTTGACAAAAAGATTGTAAAACAGCATTGACTCTAGTTTGTCTCATCACTTTTTCACGTATAATACCTTCGCACTCCTCTGCATCAAAAACATGATTACTCTCTACAAGGTTCTTCCCTTTTTCTAGATTATATATCCTTGAAAAATCGCAATTGACTTCTTTAAATCCTGTTTTTATGATAAGTTTCCCAATGTTTGCCATTATAAACAATGCAACTAACTCACTACACTGCTGCCGATTTATGCCGCCCAGAGTTCGCGACGATCAATCTTTCGGCCAACTTCTGATCGCCTATGAGTATGTCGGCCTGCGCTCCAAGCTGTATGCTTGCAGATGCTATGTTACAGATGAGACACAACTGAAGAGTGGCCTTATCAAGAAAGCAAAGGGAGTGAGACGGCCAATTCTTGGACAGGAGCTCCCAAAAAGTCATCCTGATGCAGAACGGTACATAGTCTTTCAGGACTACATTGACTGTCTCTATGGTGAGAAGGACATCTATAGAGATCAGGTGATGTTCTGTACCAGGAAACATAGAATCATGACCACCATTCAGAAGAAGAAAGCACTCAGCAAGGCTGATGAAAAACGGTTCATTCTTGAAGATGGAATCACTACTCTTGCATATGGACATCGCAACATTGTCAATGAAGCTCCAGTATTCAGTGATGATGGGTTTGAGGATGAGGTGGTGGTGGAGGAGGCGGAGGAGTACAACACTGAGAATGATCAAGAAAATGAAGCAGCATCAAGGGCAGCATTGATAGCAGCAGATACAGCAATAGAAGAAAACATATCAGCTATGGAGGCATCTAGAACATTGTTGTCAGTGACAGCAAAAGCATCAACTTCATCAACAGCACCGTTTGTACCAACAGATGTTCTTAAGATAGAACAAGGTAGTTGCAAACGTTCGGCAGCAGATAGCAGTACTAGTCAAGTGATCCACATATCTGATGATGATGAGCCGGCGGCAGCAGATAGCAGTCGAGTGATCCACATATCCGATGATGATGAGCCACCAGCTAAACAATCACGTGTTGTTGATTTCAATGTTGAAGATTACAAGGAATATGATGACTTTACAAATGGCGGGATATCACAGCACAGTATACTCAGAGCATTGTTGGAAAAGGAGTAGAAGACATGAGTCACACATCCGCTGATAAGAAATTGCTGAGTCTGCATAAACTTTAGTATAAATATGGGAGGAAGAGCAAGCATTTGGCATAAGCAATCATGATTCGAGCTGTGCTGTATCTCGTGCTGGCTACAAGCGTCTACACTAGCCAACTGGATCCAAAGTATAGGACTCAGACTTTCCTGTGGCAACGAGATCATGGCCTTGATCAAGCAAACAAGTTTCACATGCGTCAGTGCCTGATGTCAAGAATGGTGCTACATCGGAATACAACTCAGGATGCTATTGATGCAATGGGCCGTGACGTCAACGAGTGGTATATGAAGTTGGCTGGAGGGAAAAACTTGGACAAAGAGCTGTGCCAAAGATTCCACTGCACACAAAATCTGCGCACCTGCATCCACTCATCATTTTCATCACTAGACTTCCTTGAGACCATCATCAGCAGATCAGTAGAGGTTTGTGAGCTGTACTGTGAGGACGTGTCAACTGCAGCACCAGCAACAACAACAGCTGTAGCACCTGCCGGGCTGAAGGATACTTGTGACACCTATTGCAGAGAAATCTACAGACAACCGCCACCAATCAGCAATGGAGCAAACTCACGAATTTAAGCCATACTGCAAATGTGGTACTTGTTCACTAACCTCATGCAACAAATGGATTGTGCAGCCTATATTCACTGTTGGAGGACAAGAGCCTGAACCATTCTTGACAATCAAAAATTTTCTGCAAGTAATGAAGAGAACCTTCCATTTTGCTTCATCAGTGATGTTGTGTACCAATAGAACAACAGTATATGTGGAGTTCCCATATGGTCACACTTATCGTGAGATGCAGAATGACTTGGGAATGCTCAGAAAGTGGGTGGTGCTTGATATACTCGATTGACATCAGCCACTGCGCATTTGCACACATGTATTCGCCCATCATCATCATCATCCGATCAGAAGAGGTTTGTGAGCCGTACTGAGAGGACGTGTCAACTGCAGCAGCATCAGCATCAACTGTAGCACGAGCTGAAGGATACCCTGTGACTGCCACCAATGGATTCATACTGCCTATACTGCAGATGTGATACTTGTTCATCACCAGTGAGCAGCAAATGGATTGTGCTGCCAGTATTCGCCATTGGAGGACAATACTATGAACCATTTCGAACAACTGACTATTTCCTGCAGACAATGGAGAATGCCTTCTACGATGCTTCGGAAGTACGCCTCTGCATCAATGGGAGAACAGTATATGTGGAGTTCCCATCTAGTACATCATATTGTGATATGTTGCAATACTTGAGAAATTTCCGCAAGTGGGTGGTGATTGATAGACTTGATTGACATTAACTCTGTTTTGAATGAAATTGTTTCGTTTTGTTTTGAAATTAACTAGTTTTGAATGACATCAGCCTCTAACAGTATTTCTTGATAATAATAAAGAATTGTATTCGATAACCATGCTCATTTTTTAAAAAACCAAGATTACTCTATAAGACAAGTCCATGTGGGGGCTGTGTGTCTGTTGCAAATAGATCTTGCATTCAACTTGTCTGTATGACATCATGCAGGACATGTCTGTGAGTGTACCATTGCACAACATTATGCAAGATCTTAAAGTCCATGTGTGTGTGATGTTACAAAGACAAATAGAAAATCAGCTTGCATTCAACTTGCCTGTATGACAACATGCAGGAAAAAACCTGTCTATGTGCAAGTCGATTTTATATTTGTCTGTTGCACAACATTATGCAAGATCGTCCATGTGGGCTGTTGCAAATAGAAGATCATCTTGCATTCAACTTGTCTGTATGACGTCACAGCTATGCAGGACATGTCTATATGCAAGACGATTTTCTATTTGCATCAGTCCATGTGAGGCTGAGACAAGCTGCACACCAGTGTAGGAGGTAGAAAATGAAAAGATGAAAGATTATCAGAAACATGTTTATTTTAGAATATACAATTTTTTCAGCCAATTCGAAGTTCATATAGAACTTGCTCAATATCGCACCTTGGGGCGCAAAGTGCAGTTATATTTTCCCTGCGTAATAATAAGACAGATGTTTCTTCATCGATAACCCTTTTGTTTTTGATGACATTTTCCAACTTTCTCGGTCCAATAACTGAGTATCTCAACTCTATTGGGCTAAGTTCAGGGTTGGTAATTTCTAGTGAAGCAGCCGCCTTCAGCAGACCGATCGATTTCATAATTACCCCCCAAGCAATGGCCAGCTGCTTGTTTATCGCCTCATAACTGTAGGCCGCCAGCTCCAATTTCAGCAGCCCATGCAGCGTCCTGAAGCGGCGATGCCTCATTAACCGTACCACAATTTCATCAGCCCCAACATAATTGGAGCCGTATGCTGGCAGCGGGGCATACATATCCATCGCACTGATTAAAACTCTACGCTGGAGTTCCAGCTCACGATGCGATGGACGGCCAATGCTGCCCCGCCATGCCATGCTCGGAATTTGTGGGGCCCGATGTGGAGGTATAATGGGCTGCTGAGGATGCTGCTGCCACTGACCTGATGCTGGGGGCGACTGCCTTGATGCTGGTGGTGGTGGGGGTAACTGCCCTGATGCTGGAGGCGACTGCCTTGATGCTGGGGGCGACTGCCTTGATGCTGGTGGGGGTAACTGCCTTGATGCTGGAGGCGACTGCCTTGATGCTGGGGGCGACTGCCTTGATGCTGGCGGTGGTGGGGGAAACTGCCTTGATGCTGGTGGGGGAAACTGCCTTGATGCTGGTGGGGGAAACTGCCTTGATGCCGGTGGTGGTGGGGGTAACTGCCTTGTCGCTTGGGGCGTCTGACTTGATGCCGGTGGTGAGGGTAACTGCCTTGATGCCGGTGGTGAGGGTAACTGCCTTGATGCCGGTGGTGAGGGTAACTGCCTTGATGCCGGTGGTGAGGGTAACTGCCTTGATGCCGGTGGTGAGGGTAACTGCCTTGATGCCGGTGGTGAGGGTAACTGCCTTGATGCCGGTGGTGAGGGTAACTGCCTTGATGCCGGTGGTGAGGGTAACTGCCTTGATGCCGGTGGTGAGGGTAACTGCCTTGATGCTGGTGGTGAGGGTAACTGCCTTGATGCTTGCGGTGGGGGCGACTGCATTGATGCAGGTGGTGGTCGCCTTGCTGCTGACGGTGGGGGTGACTGCCTCAATGCTTGCGGTGGTCGCCTTGATGCCGACGATGACTGCCTTGATGCAGGTGGTGCTCGCCTTGATGCTGGCTGCAGATATTGTCGTTTCGCCGGTGGCGATGACTGTCGTTCAACTGTTGGAGTGCTTTCCAAGTTAGGAATGGATTCCCAGGCGGAAAGCATCTCCTCAATTATCGCCTGCATACCACTGCTGGGAAGTGATACTGCTGTGGTGGAGGAGCCGGCAGCACTGACAACTTGAGCAGCAGCAGTGACATCTTGAGCAGCTACATCTTGAGCAGCAACATCTTGAGCAGCAACATCTTGAGCAGCAACATCTTGAGCAGCAACATCTTGAGCAGCAGCATCTTGAGCAGCAACAGTGGCAGTGCTGGTATTGGCAGTCCTAGGCGTAGTTTGCAACTGCCTGAGGAGCTCCTCTTTGAACACAGCTAATGCTTTGTCCACTATGGAAGATAACTGCTGGGTTGGATCCATTCCGTCTGGTTGAACACTAAGAGAACACTGAGATCACTCTCTCTATAACTCTGATGTGAAGACTGAATTTGATTGAATTTTTTGGCAGTATATATACTAAAGCGAGATATCAAAAACATCATGTCTTAGTAAACAAGTTCAAAAAGGTTAAGGTGATAGCAACTGACAAACAATGCAGGCTGAATGATAAAGTGATCTTTCTAGGAAAGCATGAGAGAAAGGTTAGCTGACGCAAATGTCAAAAGTGTTGCACAATGGGAATGATAGCATGGAAGGTCATGATGACGCACATCCTTTTCAATGACAATTGGGTCGATTGTGTTAGCAATCAGCTTCAAAAAAGATTATGCTGACGCATATCATTTTAAATGCCAATTAACTCGAATGTGTTAGCAATCAGGTTCAAAAAGGTCATGATAACATACTTCAATGTCAAAAGTGTTGGAATGATAACAGAGTATGACGCACATCATGTGCTGTGTAAAAACAACTATATATAAAGGCACGTGTTCACTTGATGGGCATCAGTATGGAGAAGAGTGTGATAGCACGTGAACTGCACATGCCAGCTCGTCGGAATTTTCCGATGAGGATGGTTACAGTGGAAGGTCTTGACGACCTCTATCAAGCTGACCTTGTTGAAATGATACCATACTCAAAGCAGAACAAAGGTTACAAATACATCATCACTATTATAAACTGTCTCAGCAAGTATGCATATGCGTTACCGATAAAGACAAAGACATCCGAGGAAGTGGTCAAGGCAATGCGTCCTATATTCGAACGGCATCCAATGGAAAACCTTCAAACGGATGACGGCAAAGAGTGGTTCAATGCAAAGTTTTCAAGACTTGTGAAACAATATGACGTCAATCACTATTCGACGTATTCAGATAAGAAGGCATCGATAGTGGAACGCTTCAACAGGACTCTGAAACGTTTAATGTGGATCAAGTTCACTGAGAGAGGATCCTACAAGTGGACAGACATCCTTGACATGCTGGTGAAGGAATACAATGAGAGGATACATCGTACAATAGGCATGTGTCCAGCCGATGTTAAGAAGAAGCATGAAACTATACTCTTGAGCAGACTGAGAGAACAGCGTGAGGAATATCGTAAGAGTTTGCAGAACAAGGTGCGAAACAGGTTTTATCCTGGGCCTGGTCAATCAATTGAACCGGGTGATAAGGTGCGCATAAGCAAGTATAAAACCATGTTCAACAAGGGTTACCTACCCAATTGGACAAATGAACTGTTCACTGTCACACGTGTGAGACCTACTGTACCTGTGACGTATGAGCTGGAAGACAGTGGAGGACAACCTGTGCAAGTGGGATTCTATGCAGAAGAGATTGTCAAAACTAAAGTGCCAGACGTGTTTGAAATTGTAAAAGTGTTGAAGAGGAGAGGTAATAAACTGTTGGTGCGCTGGAAAGGATACGATAGCAGTCACGACTCTTGGATTGATAGAGCAGATTTGGTGTAATGAAACAGGTAGTGCAACGTCGACACAAGTTCAATATAATCGACTTTGATCGTGTGGCAAGTGGTTGTGGACTTGGACCGGAAATGAACATCAAGAAGCGGCATGGACCTTTGTTCCCTCACCACCTGAGATGTATCATATGCGGACCATCGGGTTGTGGTAAAACTAATGTAATGTTCAACATGCTTTTTGATCCAAATGGTATACGCTTCTCAAACATCTATCTGTTCTCCAAGACAACATTCCAACCGAAATACGAGTTCTTGCGCACTGTGATGGAAGGACTAGGACCTAAAATGAACTACATCGAGTGTGACACCTGTGAAGAGATACCTGCACCACACGAATTGCCCGCTAATTCAATAATCATTTTTGATGATGTTATCTGTGAGCAGCAGGAAGCCATCAGACGCTACTTCACCACTGGACGGCACAGCAACGTTGATGTGTTTTATTTGGCACAGACCTACAGTCGCATACCAAAACAATTGATACGTGACAATGCCAATTTTCTGATTGTATTCAAACAGGATGAACTCAATATGAAACATTTGTACAGAGATCATGTGGGAGCCGACATGACATTTGATGCATTCAAAAGTATGTGCGATGATGTGTGGTCTTCGTCTGCACATGCATTCCTTGTTATCGATAGTGCCTCAGGCAAGAATAGCGGACGTTACAGAAACGGTCTTGACACTTTTTTAGCTGAAGCATAAGCTGAAAAGGCTCATTCAGTCAGTGAACACCGATCGAGATGGACGTGAAGCAGCAGCGGAAAAGAAAGCAGACTGTGGAGGACATTGCTCCAACCATCATGGAGATTGCTCAGCTACGACGCAACATCAAGAGGAAGCATAAGGAAATCACTTTGGGCAGATCATTGACTGAGGAGAAGCATATCAAAAGTTTGAAACCAATTATTGAGCCACTCCAGAATATTTCAGATGTTACCATGGAGCGGGGTGTCCCAGCAGCAGCAGCACCACCACCAGCACCACCACCAACACCTTCACCAGCAGCAGTGACACGCCCATTCGCACGTACACTATCAACTCATATGGTACCTCCTACACCACCAATTACACCCGGCTCACCATACCCATTCAAGTTAGGTGCAGTGAAAGGACGTAAGCCACAATGGGAGAGGCCTACCGCATCACCTATTGTAGAAGAAGAAGAAGAGCAAACCTTGGAGACAGTTGGAACAGCTGAAATACCTGCAGCAAGCACATCAGGAGTGGGACGGAAATTGTGGAAAGGTAGAAGTCAATTGGAGGAGGAGGAGGACTCATCCATCGATGAGGAGGAGGAGGAGGAGGAGGAGGATGTGTTGATGAATACTACCCAGGAGGAAATTGATGAAAGCTTTGCCCAATCTGAACTGGCTGGAACAGCTGTAGGAGAATATGTTAAAGCATCGATGGACAACAGAGATGGTAACAGTGATAGAAAGTTTGGACCAAGAGTGGAGAATAATAGCCTATTTCTCGGTAACAAGCTGCTAACCTTTGGACCAAATGGGGACAAGATTATACTGAGCAATCCAAACAATGAAAATGAAGAGAAAACGTTCAATGTCACACCGGGAATATGCGAGCTGATTTTCAAGAAACATCCCGACTTCAGAAAGGTGAAAAAAAGTGATGAGAAGGTCTACAAGAGTGTGTTGAGCCTAACCAATGTGTACAGGGCAGGCTATCATGCATATGGAAAAATTGTGAACTATAACAATCCCAAATACAAGAATGTAATCAAAAAGCTTCGAGAAGTGAAACATGGCGATGCATCATCATCTTCAGATACTTCGGTTGCTGGACGAGGACTCAAGGCACCATTCAATTTGGTAGCCGATAGTCGGATTGAGTACATCTACTATGATGATCCCAATGAGTTGGTGGACAGATTGAGACTGTTGGATCAGTCCAAAGCAGTTGGCAACACTGGACATGAGAATGAAATTAATTCAATTCTGGAAGAGCTGGTGGAAGGTGGTTACATAGTTGGCAGCACTGCACTCTAGCCCGATAAAACGTGTAAACTTGAGCATGTGCATACCATTCAAGTAATGTCATCAAACGGCGATAGAAGAATAATGGACGTCCTCGGTAATATCAACGTCCGAGGAAGAAGAGTGATCAATGTTGGCAGCCCACGCAATGAAAAGGATGCTGTTAACCTAAAAGTGTGCCAGAATATGCTATGGGATTGGCTGCCAAAGACTCAGGACACTGAAACATCGCAGATTTTTGTAAGCTTGAACAATGCAGTCCTCATGGATGTTAATGATCCAATCCAAGATGGTGATGGAGTCAACAAAAAGTATTTGGAAAAAAGGTTAGATGAGCATTCAAGGGTTGTAGTTAAAAAGTGTTTCACTACCATCATGAACATTATTTGGTCACCTGAAAACCACACTTTGAGTAGAGAGCAGTTGAGAGATAAAGTGTTACAGGCTTTGGGAATCCATGAGGGTATAAAACCGGATGACCAAGCTGCTGATCAACATTAGATGGCTGCTGCCCTTCGAGAGAGGAAGAGCTACAAAGGAAGAGGAGTACTTTCTGCAATCACAGACGCTGCAGGTGCAATAGTCAACAAGGCGATAGACGTACTGCCCATAGAACTTCATCTGCCCGGCTACCAGTACTGTGGACCAGGTACAAAGCTTGAGAAGCGATTGGCAAGAGGCGATCCAGGTGTCAACAGACTTGACCAAGCTTGTAAGCAGCACGACATTGCATACTCAAGGAATAGTGATACTGCTAGCAGAGCAGCGGCAGACCGGATCTTGGCTGAACGAGCTTGGAGTCGAGTGAAATCATCGGACGCAGGTGTTTTGGAAAAGGCCGCAGCACTAGCAGTGACCAACATTATGAAAGCCAAGGCAAAGTTTGGTGGAGGAGCTAAAAGGAGAACTGGACCCAAGAGGAAGAGGAGGAGGACTGGAACCAAGAGGAGGAGAACAGCGGTATCAACCAAGGGTCGAGGCCTGTACCTGAGACGTCAAAAGACGGGAAACGGGGCTCGACGCCGTCGATGCGGCGGCAGAAGATGATTGCTCTACCAGACCGAGCACTGACCGATGCAGACCTCTACAAGTATGCATGCCGTTTGAAGCTAAAGAAATTTTGAGGAGTGTTTATGCGAGATGCTCTACCTGCTGAAGGACCGCTGAGGAGGGAGTGTGGCATCATCAACCTGGATGACAGCAAAGGACCTGGCACACATTGGGTGTGCTATGTTAAGAAGGATGGCAACGTTCACTACTTTGACGGCTTTGGCAACCTGAGACCACCACAAGAATTTATTGACTACATGCATCGAGGATCAGCACCAGCGACGAGGATTGAGTACAACTATGATCGGAAGCAGGAGGATCTCTACTCTCACATATGTGGACATTTATGTTTGAAATTTTTAGTTGATTGTTAAATAAATTATGAATCTAAACACAACTGTTTTTTCATTATTAGTATAAAACCTCTCAATTATTGTGGTAAGCAGTCATTAGGTTGAAGTACACTGAGCAATCAAGATGATGCTCTGCTTTGGAGGAACCAAGTCAACGCTGAGTAGTGAATTCTACCCGCCTATTGATACAGGCAATGGTGTATGGGAAGTGGGACTTATCAGCTTCACAAGCTGTAACTCTATTCCAAATGTTGAGGTTGGCTACAACAATACATTACGCTTCCTAGCTCCACCAGCGGGTGAGTCGCATGACGAGGATCATTCAGTGACACATGGAGAGCTTAATAGCAGCAACATGACAATCGTTGATTGGTTTAGATGGGGTCTTACTGGTAAAACAGAGCCAAAAAGTAGAGAAACCAGGAGCATAGGATTGACCTTCAATGATGGAAAGAAGAAAGTGTTTCCCATTGTGGGCGGTGATACCAGCGCTGCAAACAAAGTGTCTCCCAGTGTGAGCACAGATGCAAGTGTGAGCGCAGATGCAAGTGAAGAAGGAAAGGTTTGGCAAACTGTTTCATTGCCTGAAGGTAGTTTTGAGTTTAACATGATCAAGGAACTGTTGGAGGCAAGATTGAATAAGCGTGGAGTTAACCTACAAATGGCTATGGACACGTCAACATTGAAATGTATAGTGCTGTGCAATACTAAGCTGGACTTTACCCCGCCTGACTCAATAGGCAAATTGCTGGGCTTCAACAGGATCCTGGAAGCTGACAAGGAGGCTAGAGGTGACTCAACCATGATGATTAACCGCCCCAATGTGGTGCGTGTGAAATGTAACATAGTGAGCGGCTCCTACTCGAATGGAATCAAGGATCATGTTATCTATGAGTTCTACCCGTCAGTGGACCCGGGCTATAAAATGGCTGTGTCTGTGCGCAATGTTGTCTATTTACCCGTGGATGCCGAGCAGATCAGCAACATTACGTTGGAGATTGTTGATGAGAACGGACGTCTGGTGAACTTTAGAGAGGAGCCGATAAACATAACCTTACATTTACGAAGAAGAGAGTGATATGGTGCTACTATTTGAAAAGAGGGGTTGGAGTGGAGCTGAGCAGTCCGAGACAGAGACAGAAAGAAATAAAAGGGGTGCAGGCGCTTTAAACGTCATTCAACGATCGACCGCCATTGAGTTAACATCAAGGAGCATCGATTATCTAGAGCAAAGAGGTTGTATTGTTATCAGACAACATCCACGACAGCGACAATGAGACTTTTGGATGTGACAAAGAGTGGTCCATCTTCGGATGATCGCATCACAGGTTTTGAGTATCATTCACATTCGCCATACAACACAACCTTCAATGCCAACGATGAGATCAGGATACCAATTCAGCAGCAGGACATCTACACACTACCATCAGAGAGCTATCTACACCTTGAGTACACAGTAACCAGTGCAGCTGGTGCTGCACTGGCCGGCACACCATGTGTCTCTGGATTTTTTGCCAACCTGTTTTCGGAGATACGCTATGAGATCAATGGAGTTGAGGTGGACAGCACACGCAACCCAGGCATTGCCAGCCTGATGAAGAATGCAATGACCTTTGAACGAGAAGAACTAGCCAAGATGGAAGGAGCCGGCTACAAGTATAATGCTACAACAGGTCTAACTACATTTGCCGCCAATGCAGCCAACGCTACCGTCATGGATGTACCACTTAGATATCTGCTGGGATTCGCCGAAGACTACAGACGTGTGCTGCTCAATGTGAAACAGGAGCTGGTGCTAAGACGCAGTGCTGACAACGTAAACTGCTTGAATACAATAGGCCTTGTCAACATTCGGAAGCTTGTGTGGAAGATGCCCTATGTGGAGGTGGCCGATGAAGCAAGATTGTGTCTGCTACGATTGGTGCAGAATGACTCGCCTGTATCAATACCATTCCGACATTGGGAGCTGTATGAGTACCCGGCCATGCCCGAAGCTACAAAACATACATGGACTGTCAAGTCGACTGCACAGCATGAGAAGCCGAGATACATTGTGATTGGACTGCAGACTGGAAGAAGAGGAAGAGCAGATGCAAATGGATCATTGTTTGACAAGTGCAATGTGAAAGACATTCGAGTGTTTCTGAACAACAAGTACTATCCGTATGAAAGCATTGATGGTGATGACAACCGTGTCTACAATATGTATACAGCTTTCAATGGAGTCTACAACCATGGAGATTTTCGAGCAAGCAACCCACTGTTTGAGAAGTCTGCTCTGGCAGATGGAAGAATGATGCTGTTTCCAATTGACTGTTCACGTCAAAATGAAACACTCAAGACTGGCAGCATTGATGTCAGAGTGGAATTTGAAATGACTGATAACATTCCTGCAAATACACGTGCCTACTGTCTGATGATACATGAAGTGGTCAAAGAGTATCGACCAATGACAGGCACAGTTCAAATTGCCTGATAACTCGACTATAAAAAGGCTGTGGATGAGGTGCAGAGACATCACAACTGTGTGAACATCGCAGCATGAATCTTGAGGACAGCATCGACAACATCATGAAACTTATCAGCTTTGAAGAGGAGAAGGATAGCAGCAGCAGCAGCAGCAGCAGCAGCAGCAGCAGCAGCAGCAGCAATGAAACATGGCATGACTCTGTGGAAGGTTTTGGACCATACTTTGTGATAGACTTTCAAGGATTCACTGGACGAAATGGCGAATTTGTTGTCAAGGAAATGGCGTATCTTGAACATGCTATAGAATCACGCATTGTACGCAAGCACTCTCTCTTCAGTTCTCCCTACTCTGAATCTGTACTGGCTACTAGTATACGTAAGGAGAATGATTCACATAGTGCTAAACATGGCTTGAGATGGACGGACAATAACGATATGGGGGAATACTACTCCAACCTAAGACCAATTGTGAGAAGTGCACTGGAAAGATGGCGGAAGATTGTAGGACCAGCTCACACAATCTATGTCTATGGATATGACAAACTGAGCATGCTTCACAAACTGATGGAGCCCCAATACGAAGACGAGGAGAATCTGGCTGACAACTTTACTGTGATTGATCTATCATCTCCATTCGAGCAACAAGATCTCCCCAACCTGGAGAAACAAGTGATGACTTCCTACAACAACTACAACTGTGAACAACATTGCTATCTCATCATGACAGAAGACTACAGAGCAAATCTGATCACTGACGGATCAAGGAAATATTACTATTGTGCGCTCAATGTTGTAAATTTGCTATATAATCATATTTTGCAAACCATGTCTAAAGATAAAAAACGTGTTTGTCAATGCATGTTAATAAATGAATAATTCAATAGATTGCGTAATCATTGACTTACCCCCACCACCACTACTATGTTAGCTATATAAAGGATGCTGTTGGCTTGAGAGCACAGTGCAAGATGGATATCAATAAGTATAGGAATGAGTTACGTTTGAAAGCAGCCGTTATGGAGCTGGAAGCCGAGCTGGAGCAGCGGGGCATCATGTCATTGGATGACTTTCAACTTGAGTGTGGACATGCAGTTTCGTGCACTGGTGCCAGTCTACGTGATGCGTGTGATTGCATCCATCTTAGAAGGCTACGATATGCAATTATTGATGCAGTACATGGTCGTGGTACTGTGAAATACTTGAGAGATCTACAAGAATGTACTAGTGGATTGGAACCAGCAATACCTGTCAACAGTTATAATGTTAACAGGTTCTTGAAGAACATCTTCATAGGAATCATGTGGAAAAATGGGATGGGCAAGAGTGTCCCGCAGCAGCCGGCACAACTTCCATTCAAAATCTGGACGATGTTTGACAATGAAAAGGTGTCACTAACTTCAGTGTACAGGCTAAAGCATAGCATGGCAGCTGTACTGGATCTCGGGCAAGTGGAAGACTGGCGATACAAGGATGTCAAGATTGTCATCAATCTTCCCGATACTCTTCAAAAGTACTGGTGTCAATTTGAGTATGGCAGCAAGGCGCTAAGTGCAATTGGCAGTAATGAAATCGTATTTGCCGGCTTCTCTCACAGTATGGAAGATCAACGTGTAAGGAGGTTCCGCATTGCAGATGGCTGCTCAGAAGCTTTTCTCATCTCCATCTTTACAACAGTTCAACGTCATCGCTCTAGAGGCTTGGATACAGTTGATGGTGTATGCAGTGCGATTGAAGAGACTCCAACCACAGACTATTGTCAGGGTGAACTGCTCACTCATCTTTATATTTTATTTCATAATGCTTAGAATAAACTTGTAATGCTATACAACTGGTTCTCATTCACCTACTCTCTCCTTAGTATACTCATAGAGAGAGAGAGCGTTCCACTTCTACCACAGACATGTTTTTTCCTGCATAGATAGCATTGGAATGCAGCAGTGACATACTAGTTAAAACTGGTATATCAAGGCCAGTGGGCTGAGTCAGTGATGGAAGTGGAACTCTCTCTCTCTCTCTCTCTACCCTCTCTTTTTCGTTGAAACTGTCTTTGTTGAAAGCAATGTAAGACAATTTCTTACCTATATGAATACATGCACTAGTACACTATTGAGTGCACTAGTGAGCGCACTAGTGCACCAGTGAGTGCACTAGTGAGTGCACTAGTGAGTTATCTAGTGAGTGCACTAGTGCAAGTGTTCACCTCATGTGCATCATCTTATAGACTATAGGTATTGGGAGATGAAAGAAAAACTCACAATTGCAGAATAAAAAAGAAGCGTTTATTAGTCAATAAACATGTTCATTATAAATGTGTTGCCTGCAGGAGTAACACTCATTTTGAATTTGCTCAGATCTAAAGGTCCATTTTCCACATGTTTCAATGTGAGCCGACTATATGCGTCTGGTAGTATAATGTTGGCAGTCTGGTTGTCCACTATGATGTTGATGCTGACTTTTGTCCCGTATTTAGTCAATGATGGCTGCGCTGACAGCATTTGATACTTAATTTCAGGCTTCAGATCCTTCATCGATAGATAGTTGGGGCCGGCGGGCTTATGGCTTGAAATTGAACTGTAGAATTCCAGCACGGCATTGTTGAGAGCTCCTTGCGGCTTGATGGTTTCTGCAGTGTTTGGAGCTTGAGCTGCGGTGGTGCTGGTATTGATCATTTCTTGTGCAGAGGTGTTCATCTGCAATAAAGCAATAGCATAGATTATTCCCAACACTCCAAGAGAGCTGCCAGTGTTGAGGGTCCACAGTTTGATTCCTCCTCCTCCTCCTCCTCCTCCTTCTCAGTGTAAGGTGGTGGTGGTGTGGATGGTTGAATGCAGTACACATCTCCTATGTCAATGAGAAGATCATTGATATCCTGACCTTTGTCCAATGGTAGCAGCCCTGTCCACCATTTATGATCTCTGAAAACTTGAGGTTCGCTGGGCCAACTATTCGCAATGAAATTGTCCAAATGCATCAATCTAAATGTTAGTAATACACATTTACAGTTCCACACCTCACCCTGCTTAACTGGATTGTATGTATATGTACATGGGGGAATATGTAAACTTCTGACGGGTAGATAGAAACCGTGACCGCGGTTTGGTCCATGCCCAATCTTTCTAGCATTATGCAATGCTCGACGGTACGAGCTGACTGGTAATGACATGGTTTTCAAGAGGTTGCAGACATACTCCAAGTCCTCTCTGATTGTGACAGCATCAGCACGCTGTTGACCGTTCATTCTGCAAAACAAGACATGAATTAATCTTCGAACATCTCACTTGTAACATTATAGCAGACCTCAACTGCATATCTCTTAAGGGCAGACTCAATCGTTTCCCACCTCATGGAATCAGAAAGTCCAATATGCATCTGAAGGTAACAATCTTCTGCCATTCCCAACCGCATCATGTGACCTATCATATCGTATATCTCCAAACACCTGCAATCAGGCTTTACATTCAATGGTGCTTGTGCCCGCCTTTTTAAACATGAGGGTGAATGAAACTTCTTGTAATCATCACTGATGTAACCACGATCTGGCCACCATGTGAGTATGTGTAAGATCACTTCGCCAATGTCATCACCAGTGAGTTTTTCAGCTTTGAACAGTGAGATTATATCAGTGAAATCCATGCGCTTGCAAACAATGTACAATGTCCTCCTAAAAAGTCTTGGAGTAGTCTCCATGAACAGCTCCTTACAGTGTATGATATCATGACGTATAGGATGTGGCAGTGTGTTGATATCAGCACCAAGGTATAGAGCTTCTACTGAAGCTTTCCTTGCAAGCTCATAGAGTGATCTGGGATTCCTGTAAAAAAGAGTGAACAGATTAAAAATCTTCTTCTTCTTCTAAGAATTCATCACTGCTGGTAGTGATATAGCTGACACTTTCATCCTCTGAATATATGTCAATTTCTTCACAGGCTCCTATTTTTCTCATTAATCTACCTAGCCCTACAATATGCTCATCATCCTCATCAGGTTCTTGCAGTCCTAGAGTATGAAGAATATATCCGTCCTGCACATAAGCTAAACGCCACATGTGTGCTACTATATCATATATCTCACTGCATCGACATTCCACTATATCATTTAATGCTGCCCGTGCGCGCCTATCAAGACATGTTGACACATGCTGTTTCTTGTAGAGATTGTGAGTTACAGTGAAAAGTGGTAGACTATCTCCAAATACATAGCTCACGACTTCACCAAAGTCACTCCTGCTAAACTTTTCAGCTTTAATTATTGCAATTAGATCAATGAGGTCCATGCGTTTGCAAAATGCTAAAAATTTCATGGCTTTGGTTAGTATTGGATGCATATCAAAACGATTGAAAAGGTGTAGGAATTCTTCGCGTAGAGTCTATGGTAGAATGCTGAAATCTGCACCCCGATATACAGCATCAATGCTAGCTGACATTGCGATCTTGCGGAGAGGGCTAGGGCTGCTACTCATCTGGAAAAAAGATGCAACAAATTAGATATGTTAAATTAGAGCGACTTCTTCGCAAGGGTGGAGGTGGCGACTTCTTCACAGGGGTGGAGGTGGCGACTTCTTCGCAAGAATGGAGGTAGCAACTTCTTTGCTGCATGGATGAGTTAGCGACTTCTTCGCTTATAGATTTGTGCGAATAACCCATTGTATGGGTTCATCGCAGCTATCGCAAGTGATGGCCGTTTCTGTGCATCTATCGCACATCATGTGGAAGCATGGGAGGAGCACCCTATTCACATGATAGTTTGCACACCTCCCACAGCTTGCAAACGACATGTCGGCATCAGCATCCCAACGCTCATCCTCCATTCTCCATCCCACCCGGTGCACCTGCAAGCGAGCCTGCACCAAACGCAGAATATCCATCTCCTCCTCCGATGCACAGCTCAATAAGTTGGCTGGAGGGGCCGGTTCTGGAGCTGGTTCTGGTGCTGGGGCTGGAGCTGGGGCTGGTGCTGGGGCTGGTGCTGGGGTTGGAGCTGGTGCTGCCTCCTGGCGCACCGCTTCCTGCAGCGATGCCTCCAGCTCAGGAATGTAGGCTTCCAGCGGAGGATTTGTCAAGTAGTCGTCAAAGTGGGGACGACGTCGCCTGGCTGGTTGTCTTCTTGAGCGTCGGCCTGACGTCGTCTGCCCACTGACTTGCCGAGCAATTTGCCACTGCTGAGCTGCACGCCACTGCTGCTGCCCGGACTGTAGAGTCAAAATGATGTTGAGTGCATCATTCAGCCCTTGCAGTGAGTTGACATTTGCTCGGCGACCTCCGCGGCTACCACGCCTCCTGCTGCTGCTGCTGCCTCCATGGGAAATCATCTTTGGAACAGAAAAAGAATAACATGTTATGCATATGTGTGTAACAGCAGGAATATTAGTGTTGAATAAATATATATTTTCTTTGAACTTACATTGAATTGTTGCGGGTGGAGACTGAAGTTGGCTGACCTGGAAAAAATATGCATTGTTAGTTACAAGTAAATTTGTCAATCATTAGTTTTACAAGTGACCAATCATTAGAATGATCAAAGTGACCTGGAATAAAACAATATGCATTAGACAAAATAGAATTTTAGGTTAGTTTCCTGGAATGAAACAATTTACATTGTAAGAAAGTTTTCTGAAACAATCATTAGTTTTACAAGTGCAAGCAATCATGCATTAATAGGTTAGTTTTCAATACTCACTTTGAAAGAGGGTTGGAGTAACAGGTCTGTTATCTTCAATTGAACAGGCAAAGTAACCTGGAATGTAACAATATGCATTAGACATTGCCAAATGTAAGAAAGTTTCCTGAAATGGAACAGTATGCATTAGACATTGACAGTTTCCTGAACAAAATACATTGTAAGATAGTTTCCTGAAAAGGAATGGTATGCATTAGATAGTGGAAAACAGTATTAATTGCAAAGAGTACTTACTTTGAAAGTTGATCAAGACTGGAGCACAAGAAGCACAAGGAGCACAAGACTGGAGCACAAGACTGGAGCACAAGAAGCTGGAGCACAGTAGTTGGCTGTCTGGTGTGAGAGAGCAGTGTATGATAACTCCAACAGAACACCCAGCTTATATACTCTAGCCAGTACCTCCCACCCTCGACCCCCACCCCCAACCCCCACCCCCACCCCCCACCCCCACCCATAGCCTGAACAGGTGACAGTTCCCACCATATTTTTTTTTTTTTTTTTTTTTTTTATTTATTTTTTTTTTTTTAATTTTTTTTTTTTTCAATTTTTTTTTTTTTTTTTAATTTTTTTTTTTTTTTTTTTAATTTTTTTTTTTTTTTTAATTTTTTTTTTTTTTTTTAAATTTTTTTTTTTTTTAATTTTTTTTTTTTTTAATTTTTTTTTTTTTTTTTTTAATTTTTTTTTTTTTTTTTATTTTTTTTTTTTTTTAATTTTTTTTTTTTTCTATTTTTTTTTTTTTTTTTTTCAAGGTCAAGGTCAGGGTCAAGGTCAAGGTCAAAGGTCAAGGATGCGCCAGCTTTATGCGCCAGCACCTGCCTTTTGTAACTACTATCACCATAACATATCCACATACCGACAAAGAAAGTGTGACTTAACTCGCAATATGGTTTTATTGCATTTCAGATTAAGCAGATTTAGATGATTTGAAGCTGGTTAAGATTTCCAGTAAGAACATTTCATTCATTAAGAGTGGGAATGAAAACTTAATTTCCCATTCTTCGAACCCATTGAACGAAATATCCTCTTTATCACGTTTTATTGATGTTATAAGCATTATTATCACTTATCCGGTGGTTCGGAACACACCTAAAATTGTAGGTCAACCGTATTTTTCATAACATGGGGCTCAAACGACAAGATGGAACTACCTGTAAGGGTCTCCACCAATAAAGGTCATACGCTTATTATTATTATTACTTTTCCAGTCTTAGATTCTGTAAATTTTAATGAATAAAAGCTGGTCGAGGATTTTCAGAAAGAACATGCTATTAATCTAGAGTGAATATTGATGATTCTATTGTAGTGAGATGAGCTTTCGTACCTTCAAAGGTACAGCTTGTGATTCCTCGAACCAAGAAAGAGTGTAAACATAGTCAAAATAAAGAATATGATTGCCAGTATAGCCTCAAATATATTAATGATTTCTAATAAAATTTTCAACTTTTCCAAATTTGAACTTTCTATACAGACTGGGGAATTGTTGGATACATTTTTGAAAAAGAATTTCAATTCACAAGGATTTTCATGATCATTTTCAGTAATTATATGCACAAGTAACAATGTAATTTGTTTGCACATTGCAATGCAAGGGATGCCAGGCCTAATAAAGATTTATTGCATACGACCTTAAAAATAATTATTTTAAGTACTTGTATTAAATTCTTGAGTGGTACAATTGAAAAGCATATGAAGGAAAATCAAAAAGTTTAAAGGGAAAAATATATAATACAAATACTAGAAAATATTACAGTGAAAGGAATATCACAGTAAATTCAAAAAAGTAATAGTGGAAGCACGGAGAAGTAGAAGAGAAAGGAGCTTGATGAAGATTGAGAATATGAAAATAGAAATGTCTATGATAGTCTATGAAAAACGCATGGAATTACTTTCAGTATGAAAATTAAAGCTCTGTAAATGGATGAATAATTGCGCACATTGAAAAGTGAGTCCAACTATAGAACGGCAATCTAATGTGTCAAATGATTATCAATAATAAAATGGAGTTCTTTCTTGATAGCTTCTTTATATCAGATGCATATTTCACCCAATTCAGGAAAGAACACCCTGGATAAAGCAGGTAAATTGACGAAAAAGACGGAAAATTGAAGATGTTCATTTTGCAGTGATTGAAAACGAGAAAGCAGTGAGTAAGCAAGCGTATAACGCCCTACCATCAGTAGGCTACAATATAACCAGAAATCCACCCTGGGGCCACATCCACACATACCCAGTTTGACTGCTAGCTTCCATAGCTTTCCGAAGGCACAATTCACACGTTGCATACAATACGCCGGGCAAATTCCCGGCGTTTCGGCTCATTCACACCGCATAGCGGTTGATAGTGCGGTTCCACACCGCGCATAACTTTGGAACAGGTAAGACAACGGAATGGTGTACTATCTGCGCGATGAATGCAATCGCTACCAACACATAACTAGCTGCATTGATTGTTATTAATGGTTGGCTCATGGTGTAGCGCTTGTAGCAACCACCTCAACTTACCCACCCCTAGAAACTAACCAGGCAATAGACATATGTCCAGCCACATACCATGTATAACTTAATTGAATGAGATACACGACAAAGTTATGTTTGATGGGAGCCGGGTGTGGGGGGGGGGTATGCAAGGCACCATTAAATAGATGACGTCTGGATGATGTATATTCTGAGGTTAGCTCCCAGAAGCAGGCGAGCCTAGTAGACTAGGCACACCAGCTAGCATACTGTTCCAAATTTTAGTGCTGGCCGCGATTTATCAATTTGAGCAGGCCTTTCATCGCAAATCCGAATTTTGGGATTATCGCACAGCTTGGTACACGGGCCTTGATGTTTGTAGTAGTAGTGGTGTGATAATAGTTGTTAAGGCTAGAGAATGAATGGGTATCTATCCTTACAGCTATGTTGTAATTATACCGAATTGATACATTGAAACGTTACATAATAATCGTAAGTATTTTAGAATTAAAATCACACTAAATTCTATAGAAAGATTTTCAAGGGGTCATTTCACGTCAAATCGACATGAAGCTACTTTTTTACTGGACAAATACCAGACTTTTATTATTATATATTATTTTTTCAACTATGAGCCCATTCTCATATGTTAGTATATGTTAAACAAGAAAGTATCAATAAAAAAATTGCAAATTTTCAAAGATGTACTTTTTGAGGAAATTAAATATATTTTCGGGGTTAGCTCGTTAGCATGACATTTTACAGTTACAGCAAATATCTTGTTACATATCACTGTAAAGAGCAAGAAAAATTCTGCAAAATGATACCACTTAGAGCCCACCAGCTGCTAGAGCAATTTAAAAAATGTCGGATTTCCAATTTCTGGGGATATTTTGAAATTTCGAATTGCTGTACCTTGTAAACTGATTGGAATAAAAATCTAATATTACCTATTTTTGTTAGTCTTATCTCTCACTATAAGTTTACCAAATTTCATCACAATCTGAGATGGTAACCGGAAAAGTGTGTTGATTTGATATGGGTTAATGTCGGATTTCCAATTTCTGGGGATATTTTGAAATTTCGAATTGCTGTACCTTGTAAACTGATTGGAATAAAAATCTAATATTACGTATTTTTGTTAGTCTTATCTCTCACTATAAGTTTACCAAATTTCATCACAATCTGAGATGGTAACCGAAAAAGTGTGTTGATTTGATATGGGTTAATGTCGGATTTCCAATTTCTGGGAATATTTTGAAATTTCGAATTGCTGTAACTTGTAAACTGATTGGAATAAAAATCTAATATTACGTATTTTTGTTAGTCTTATCTCTCACTATAAGTTTAACAAATTTCATCAAAATCTGAGATGGTGACCGAAAAAGTGTGTTGATTTGATGTGGAATGACCCCAAATTGATTGTTGGGTGATGTGCGGTATTTAGCTAATTACTATTTACTGCAAATTTGATTCGAAAGATTTACAAAAATTACACTGATAGTGGAACTAATTTTATTTGTGACATGCCTTTTATTTTCTTTCCAAATAACTACTATTCTGTTTTATACGAGTGATTTCACTTGACCATACTTTTCAATAAATTTGGTACACTTATTTTGAATGATTGATGAAAATTAGTATGCAGGGGAAGAACAGATCTGGCATTCAGGTACAATGTGCCAAGTAAAATCTCAATGGATTGGTTCACCTGGAAAGAATGACTGAACAACATACGACAAGAAAAATGTATAAAGCTAGAATATAGGGAAAAATATCTAGAGGTAGGCCAAGGAATCACTGGATGGATAAAAAATGAAGATCAGGAATTGGAAGAAAAGGGAAGGTTGGAGGCAGGTAGTTTGAGAGAATCACCCACACGAAGAAGAAGAAGTAGAAAAAGGAAAATGAAAAGAAAGTAGAAGGAGCAGAAAGAGATTTTCAAAAGGGTAAGATAATCGTCAACAGATAAATAAGGTAACAAATGAAATTAGTTCCACTATCAATGTAATGAAGTTGTTACAGAAGTTGTAAAAACAGTTTACTATGCTTTGGTTGAATAAGTTCTAAGATATTATGTTATAATTGTTTGGGAAGCAGCAAGTTTTGTTCTCACTGATCAAAAGTTCAAACTTTAAAGTTCAAAAACGAGTTCAAAAAATAATAGGTTTCAGAAATTCTTTGTTTCCGTCTCATCAGCTATTTATTGAAAGTAATGTATAAAGTGTAAGTCAACTATTTATTCATGCTGTGCTATTCAATATGAAGAAAAATCCAGGTAATAATAGGTTTATAGATCACTCACATAATACCAGAATAAGAAATATCAATATGGTAACACCAAGAATGAACACATCTTTTGGTCAGAGGTCTTTTCTTTATGATGTTGAAGATCCATCTTGTTTCCACTAATATGTATTATGAACTTAAAAAACACTTTTGAATGGAAATTGACTCACGTTATGGCGTGACGGCCGTTTCGCTCTGTTGTCTAGAGCATCATCAGACGACCCACAGTACACTGATTCAAGGCATGAGTTTGAGGGTTATGTATGTATGGAACATGAGTCAATGTATGTATGGAACATACATAACCCTCAAACTCATGCCTTGAATCAGTGTACTGTGGGTCGTCTGATGATGCTCTAGACAACAGAGCGAAACGGCCGTCACGCCATAACGTGAGTCAATTTCCATTCAAAAGTTCTTTGCTTTATATTGGGCCAAAAATTTTCAGTAAACTTCCTCGACATATAAAAGAGGAAACTACACTTAGCCATTTCAAGACTAGTTTAAGAATGTGGCTGATTGCCTATGGAGAAGGTCCATGCGACGTTTTGATGACTAGTGAGTAAGTTAGATTAGATTAGAATAGATTAATCAATAGACTAAGTAAATAATATAGTTTTAATGTAAAAGTATAGTATACTAATAAGGCTATGAGAATTTATTATAGTATTTATTTCATGTTTTTGTTATATTTAACGACTCTCCAACCCAACAAATAAATTTTTATAGTGGGTTTTCTTTTGGTTTTTGCAAAATTGCTTCAGAGATGTTTCTTCCATTTTACTAATTGTATTTTTCTTGTATATGAAATGAAAGTGATAGCCACGAGCCGTAGCTGGTATCTGTTCAATCAGAGAGATAAGCTGCGTTCTCGTAGGTCCCGTTCGTAACGGTGACCGATTAGACTGGCCAGCAAAAAAGACACTGTTCTCTGCTGTAAAATCACTTCCCGGTGGTTCGGAACCCACCTAAAACTGTAGGTCCAACTCATCAATCACCATCATCCAACTCATTACCCACGCACAGGTCTCAGACCTATGTGGGCTTCATCCTCAAAAAAAAAAAAAAAAAAACCTCTGAATATTGGACAAATAAGCGGAGAAAAATTGAATTGAAATTGAAAAAACATTTTTTTTAATCAAATTTGCAGAATTTCATAAAGTTGAGAGGGCATGTTCAATGAAATTTGAAATAAGAGTTTTTACAGTGGGTACTAAATAAAATATATCAATCGATCAAAATTTGTTTATTCCCAAAAAAAACACAAGTACAGTACATCACATATTATAGAATAAATGAACCCGCAAAGACTGTCAGTCTGTGAGCGGGAGCGGTCCTCATCTGTCTAAGTACCATACAAGTGCATTCCAAGAGATAAATTCAGTATGCAATAAAAAAAATTAAATTAATTTACTAGAGATACAAACTCAGATACTATAGTAATTTACACACTAAAAGAAAAAATACACACCAAAAGGAAAAATACACACCAGAACATAGGAATACAGCTTTGCTAAGAAGCTAGGCTGGTGAAGTCTACCAATATTCTCTGGGGTTTTCTGAAGCATTTCAGAATAGTCTAATAGTTTATATAGGGGTCTACAAACTTTCCAGCCTCAGGGCCAAAATTATTACTCCAGAAGTTCAACCGTTTTCATTTTTCTACTGTTATTAGTGGCGCGGTTCGATGTTCAGTCTCTTTGAATAGAGAGGGGGGGTAGTTTAGTCGGAGGGTAAACTCTAGGTACTATGAATGGTAAATTGAAGGTAAAGCGGGATGAGCCCTGTAATAATTCATAAAGATAGGCCATGATTAATTAAGAGGGGTTCGGGGGTACTCCTCAGGAAAGCTTTAAAAAAATAATCCTTCTAAAACAACATTTTAAACGATTCTAGACATGAATTCGTGCATTTCAACAATTCAACCTACGTTTTGAGTCAAAGTAAATTTAATCTAGCTCTTGCATGAATGGGAGAGTAACCTGACATTTTTCTTGACTTTTTGTCAAAAATTTTATAACAATGCTTCTTAAAATTCCAAAATTACTTTGTTTTTGAGGAGGGGGGGGATCTGTAACCCTGATAACCCCATAGGCCACTGACTATTATCTACAATTAATTTCTGGAACAATCGCCGAGTACACACGCTTAGCCGAGCAATGGTGGTTCGGAACCCACCTAAAACTGTAGGTCCAGCTCATCAGTCACCTCATCCAACTCATTAGGGTGGTGATGGGTCATGCGGTGAGCGTGGTGTTCAAGTGGTCGTGATGTTCAGTCACGACCGCTCAAGACTGCGCTTGGATGGGTGACCGTGCTTCAATGACTTGATGTTGCAAGCTGTATTATCACTTACCCGGTGGTTCGGAACCCACCTAAAATAGTAGGTCCACCATGTTCCCCGTCACATGGCACAAACGGCGAGGTGGAACTACCCGTAAGGGTCTCCCCACCATTAAAAGCCATACGCTTATTATTATTTTATCCAACTCATTACCCATGCACAGGTCTCAGGCCTATGTGGGCTAGTTAAATTATACATTGATGCTACCATGACACTTGATGACATCTACTGAATAATATTATTAAAAATTAAGAACAAGTGGTACACACTAAACACTATTTATTTATTGTGTCAAATTTACAACGAATGTGAAGGCGCAACAGACTCAAGTCCAAAACTGTTCCTTTCACAAAGGAAGTAGCCTTAGCTGTCGCGGGCCGGATTTGGCCCTCGGACCATAGTTTGGAGACCCCTGCACTGCACTATGGTAACAGTGGATTAACCAACAGTATTTGAGTTGGTGAAAATCGGGAATAGGTTCTACCATTTGATGATGCAAGATCAACAGCACTAGATTGCAGCATCGACCATACAAGTGATACTAGTCCGTGAATCTTTATTAGATCCCAGTTAACTCAATTCAGTAACCATGGTAACTCTCTAAATAGAAATCATCCAGTCAGGAGTGGAGAGACGTCGTTTCTGTTTAATGGATAAACCTCGGTCAGGCAATCGTTAGCGAGCGGTTGCGCTCAAGGTGTTTAATTAAAACCTGATGAACCTCGAGCCGCTCCTAGCATGTGTACAGTGTCAATAATATAAATCTTTCGAGCTCTAATCTTTCTTTATGGCTGCTGTTCACTTTTGAAGAGTCTGCTAGAATTTGAAAGATTTATATATATTTAGGAGTTTACAGTAATCACTGTTTTCCTTCTTTCAGTCAGATTTTCCACCATTTCCTATTCTCCCAATCACCCTCACTCAAGTTTCTCGATTCCATCGCTTCATCCACCTCATTCCTCCACAATTGGCGGACCGCTTAGCGCATTTGGTTGGGGCGCCGCAACTTCAGTTTGCTGTTGTTTCAGCGGTCGTGGGTTCGATTCTCGCTCCTCCGTCTGGCATCTATGTGTAATCATTCATCTCATTACCCACGCACAAGTCTCGGACTTGAGTGGGCTTCATCAGCAATAAACAAATTTCCTCGGTCTACCTCTTCTCCGTACTCCCCTCGGACTCCACTCTGATGTAACATTAATTATTGCTACCAGAACTCTAATCTTCTCTCCAACCCACTCATTCAGATTTTAAATAAATGATTGTCATCAGAATCTGTAAAATAAATTCAACCATCACTGCGTTTGTACAAAGTGAGACTACTAGCTTTATGTGATTTTATTCGTTGAAGCTGTAAGATGGAACCTAGATAATTAAAATGTTTTGAAATTGATATAATCAAAAAGTATCCATCAAAATACCGGGTGTTTATAAGTTAATATCGGAGTTTTAACCTTTTGTAGTATTTATTATTATTATTAGCCGTAGAGCTCCCGAAGTGGAAGACGCTGAGCAAAATGATGATCCCTTATTGGAATTGGTGGTGTTCCTCCTGTTCGCACACCAGTTTTTCATTTTCTGAGAAAAAGCAGCTTTTCTTTCTTCACTCCATCTTGTTCCGACTCTTGGAGCTTTAACCTCTGGAATAATTTCCCATTTATTAATTTTTGTTCTAAAGTTATTTCGAATGGAAATGTCATTATCAGTAATTTTTGACAGAGCTAGATCTTTTTTAACATTTTGAATCCATTCTCCTCCATTGGCAAGCGAAGCTACATATTTTACCAATTTTTTTGTAATTCTATGATCAAGAAGCCTCATGATATGACCATAAAATTTAAGGCGTCTTTTTCTCATGTCTGTTGCTATATTTGAATGTTCTTCAACTATGGTATTTTTCTGTAATCTATAACCGTTTTCAGTTAATCTTGGACCAAGAATTTTCCAAATTATTTTCCTTTCCTCCTTCTTCAAATTTTCCATATTGGCTTACCTGTTGAGGTTCAGGGTTTCACTGGCATATAGCATTGAAGGTTTGATTACTGTATTATAGTGTCTAATTTTTGTGGGAAGAGACAAACATTTTTTATTATAAATAAATTGCACCAGCCCTAGGCCCTTACGAGCTTTCTCTATTCTATCCTGCTGTGAAAAACTCTCCGAAATAACTTCTCCTAAATATTTAAAAAACGGTACCCTGTTGATTGTTCCATATTTGGTTTGTAGTCTGGTAACTTCTAGGTTTGTAGTTGTGAACACTGTTTTTTCGAAGGATATTTGTAAACCAACTTTTTCAGCACATTCTTTTAGAGTCTCTATCTGTTTTATTGCAACTTCTCCCGAGTCTGTCATTATTGCAAGATCATCTGCAAAAGCCAAGTAGGGTATTTGTAAATTATTTTTCTTAGTCCCAAGTGAGATTGGCTTCCAGAGGTTTTTATTGTAATATACAATTTATAATTAAAATTATTACATCAAATGAAAGAGCAACTGAAACATTTTTTTTCTTTTTTGTTAGCTCCTGTAGGCATGCAATGTTTCTCTCGCCTCTCATAAATGTCATGTGTGTTTTTATACATCTTTAAAATACTTACACGATACTGTTCATTTCGAATGTGCAACAGGGTTTTTACAAATGCATAGCACACATTTATTTTTAACCGACATCCAAAAAGAAGGAGGTTCTCAATTCGACCTGTTTTTTATGTTTGTACATCGATTACTTGAGCACTATTGACCCGATCTCGATGATTGAAAGAGCACCATTCAACGGTGGCTCCATCCACGTTTTGCAAGGATCGACCTAATACTTAGCTCAATATCAAGCAAAAAGGAGCATTCATCGACGTCTTCATTTGAATTTAGACTGAATAGGAGGATAGTTTCACACATAACCGGCAGTCGGTTACCAGGCCGATCGTTGAATGACATGGAGCGCTTTACACTATCACGTTTTTTTAAATTATGTAATTATGCTGGGAAAACGAAATCGGTTACCCAAAGCCCAAAACTATACAAATTAAAAGGTACTCATGGCAATTTGAATTGAGAATCAGAAAAATATAATATTTCTGATGATAAATGAACATTGGAAATATTTTAGTTGATGCTATAGTGACGTAGGAATAAGTTTGAGTAGTTTCAATCATGGGTTAGAGTGAAAGTGCTTTGGAGACCGTTAATTTTGAATTTTTTTTTTAAGATTTAAATTTTTCGGTGGTATACTTTAAAAGGGATCGAATTAAACGCGAATCAAAGGCTATTGCGAAGTACTTTGGACCAACCTTTGTTGGTCTTTTAAAGTCACCTATAGTCGAAATTGGCTATGGTGCTATACATGCATAAAATATTTGGCGCCGACTTCAAAAGATTAGTTTTATTGAATTTTTAATTTTCTCAGTTCATAGTGAATACTTTATTTTAAACTTTTTAGTACGTTTTAAACTTTTAAGTATTTATAGAAGTCGGTTTCTTTTTGTTTTACATTTTTTTATTTCAGGTAGACGCACAGGTACCTTATTTAGATTCCCAATTGCCTATCAGAAAAATGACAGATGTATCTTATTTGTCCAGATTTCAGGCTGAAAAAATTAATTTGGTATTAAACATTTCAAATTCGCCTTCATCTTTTATTATAGGATCATGAGATCAGCTATATTAATTTAACATGCTTGTGACAGGTATTCACCAAATATTAGGAAACTGTAGGCTGGAAACAAGCCATGAAGAAGTAGAGTATTAATATTAACGAGAAAGAGAATATCTTTGGAACTAAGAACCGTTCAACAAACTAAAAAGTTGGAAGGCAGGCATCTGCAGTGTCACACATTAAGGTGCTTCCAAGATTAATGAATGAAAAGCTCGGTCTCTGGAAAAACACCACAATAAGGGAGGAAGAGCACAAACCCCGTTCACTAGACCCCCACTCCATGTACTTGAAAACCTCATCCTACTAGACAACCTCTTGCTCATCAATTTCCTCTTAATAGCTGGGTTTTCTCCCCGGGACAAGAATCAGGACTCATTTGTTGTCATAAATCAATTTCAGGTCTATTTAATAACACTAGGTGGCATCCCGAGTGAGGGCTTAAACGATAGCAATTACACTGAAAAAATGCGAAAATTGATAAATTATCCTTATTAATGAAGGGGATAATAGAGGATAATATTTGCAGCTAATTAATTATTCCAGTTCAAGTTACACAGTGCTAGTGGAATAATCTCCAGGGAAACATTTCTCCAGCCCAATCCCAGTTCGCTACTGCTTATCTCTATAACAAAGGTAGACTGAAAAAATTAATACTTTACAAGTGAAGGTGATTTTCCTAAAAAGAAAAAGGTAGGCGGAGGAAAAGCAAGTGCTCTGAAACGGAGCGGGAAAGCAGAGTAGAGTATAATCTGAACAAGGAATATAGCAAGGAAAAGCCTTTCAAGTTAATCTCGGCATTATCCTCAAGAATACTTTGAAGACAGAGAAGCTTTCGTAATATTCCTGTACCTCAATTTTAATCCAGTATTATTGAAGCAGTAATAAATTAGGATCATTTCAGTTTTACCGAAATTCCTATTTGTCTCTGTGTAGGATTTTTTGAGTAAGCATTGACCCATATATTAAGAAATATCATTAGACAAATCTTGTTAACTCAAAAATGAAAAGCTACTTATTTGGAGAAGATACACGGGCTTCTGATTTTGATACGATTCCAGTTCAAGGTAACGACTACGAAAAGTGATGGAACAATGAATTTGGAGTTTTGTAGTATTTTAGCTCAGTTAATTCAAATCATTAGTAATAATAAAAATTATTCTCTTGGGGTTTTCACGATGATCATACATGCCATCTAGTGAATTATATTTTCTTTATTCTATAGTAAACTGAAGTTATTTACATACAGATAAAGTTGTGTTGTTTACATCATGTTACTTTTAAAACTACTTTGTTATAGTTTTTTACCAGCCCTGTTCATTTTGTTGCAGTTCAAAGTATTCTGTCTGGGAGAATCAAACCGGCTACTACAAAGTGGTCATGTGGTTGAGTATACTAACATTTAGACCAACCGATATTGGAACATACAACTGCATATCAACAAATAGTCTTGGCAAAGCTGAGGGCACGCTCCGATTATACGGTTAGTATCAGTTATGGATCAGTTTAGAAATATCAATATTTAAAACTTCTTATGAAGGGTTTCAGTAAATACATCTTCCAATAAGCTTGATGTAAGTAGAAACTTCAGCCAGCTGCATGTGATGCATCTATCTTGTACCGAAGTTCCTTAGTTTCCTTATTACTAAGTCAATGCAGTCAGATTCTGATTCTATCGATCCGTTCTGAAGGAGAGATTGATTGGCCGCCTGCTGGGCGCGGCAATGTTCAGTCACGAGTGCTTAGGACTGCGCTTGGAATGATGACCGGCAGATAATTAAAAAACATGACGTTAACTGCTTTATTACCTGGTGATTCGGAGTTCACTCACAGTTGTAGCTCAGTTATAATTTTGGATAAAAGAAGAAACTTTAATATAGAGAATGTTGACGTAATGTCATCATAGACAAAAAATTACAAATAAAACCTTTTTTAACCGACTTCCAAAAAGAACAAGGTTACTATATTCGACCTGTTTTTTTTATGTTTGTACATCAATCATTCGAACAATATTGAACCGATTTCGATGAATTTTTTTTAAATGAAAGAGCATCGCTCAGCGGTGGTCCCATCCAAGTTTCGCAAGGATTGGTCCAATACTTAGCCCAATATTAAACAAAAAGGAGCATTCTTCGATGTCTCCATTTCAATCAAGTTTGAATAGGATAGTTCCACACATAACCGCCAATCGGATAACCGGTGTCGTTTACCAGGCTGATCATTGTATCATATGGAGCCATCTGCTCCGCCGATCAGATTTTGCAACGATCGGCCTGGTAACCGACTGCCGGTTATGTGTGAAACTATCCTCCTATTCAGTCTAAATTCAAATGAAGACGTCGATGAATGCTCCTTTTTGCTTGATATTGAGCTAAGTATTAGGTCGATCCTTGCAAAACGTGGATGGAACCACCGTTGAATGGTGCTCTTTCAATCATCGAGATCGGGTCAATAGTGCTCAAGTAATCGATGTACAAACATAAAAAACAGGTCGAATTGAGAACCCCCTCCTTTTTGAATGTCGGTTAAAAATAAATGTGTGCTATGCATTTGTAAAAAGCCTGTTGCACATTCGAAATGGGCTAATTGGATGGCACACAGTATTGATTACTTTGCCTTTCAAGTAGGCTGAATCAATCTCTTGATAGTACCACATGTGGTGATTATTATTATAATGATGATAGAATTGTAATTTGGGAAATGAAATTATTTCAATTAGCATGAGCAGAAAATCAAATGAAAATTCTGATATATTAAAATGGTAGTAAAAAAATTCTGAGAATCGAAATATTAGTTAGTTTTTGGACCTACATGAAGAGAAAATTGACGGTCTCATCTAGACGGTTTTCGAAATCATATGATGCAATGCAATTATGCTGGGTAAACGACATCGGTTACCCAAAGCTGGTTCAGTGTGAAACAAGCCTTTAATGTCCCGTTTTGACCAATCACGTGAACTTAATTTGAATCGAGAATAAGAAGAATATAATATTTCTGTCCATATGTTCATATGAAAATTGTAAATAATTTAGTTGATGTTATTGAGTCATAGGAATAAGGTTATTTCGTTTCAATCATAAGTTGGAGAATTTGGAAAAACAGCTGATCTCAGAAGTATTTTAGTTTCGCTGCTGTGATGGATTAAGAATATTTATTCACCATTATCGTACATGTGCGTACAATAGGCTATTTTGAGATTATGTTTAATGATCCTTTTGCACTAGCTCAAAGTTTATGTTTTTTACATTAAAAAAATATATATGACTAATATCACGAAAAATATCGCACATAACTCGTCCGGGAAGATGTTTACCATACTCGTATGATAATACCGCACTCAACTTAATCTCCTGCGTTTACTTATCATATTTTCAGTAAGCACAATTTTCCACACTTGTAACGTAATATAGGCCTACTATTTCAGTGTAGGTACATTCTGAAAGGGACCTCATCAAAATGAATCAAAAGCCATTTCACTTTTAAGAAGCCTTTCTCTATTATAATTTTCCTAAATGCAATATTCTAAATTAAATAAAACGTAGAATTTTCCTTAGTTTATCTTTTCTTATAAGTGGATTTTTAGTTACTTAACTTTCGATGTTATGAATTAATTAAATATTGAATTAATTAATTAAATTAATTAAATATTTCATAACGTAGGCTTTAAGAAATTTCTCATGTTTTCAAAGTTTGAAAATTCAACTAAAATGCTTAAAACAAAAAAAACCGACTTCAGTGAAATGATAAAATACTCATGTACTAAAAAGTTTAAAATAAACTATTTACTTTAAACTGAGAAAATTTTAAATTTCATACAAGTAATCTCTTGAAGTCGGCGCCAAATTTCCCATAAACTTCTAAAATATAACAGAATTACTCTGTGATGTTTTCCATGACGAAATAATTGAACAATCTAATATCAAAACTGACACTATATTTCAGTAAAAGTGAGTGTAAATCACATATTTAATTGAAATACAGTGTTAGTTTTGATATTAGATAGAATTTCTTATCAATTACTGTATTTCAGTAAAAGTGAGTGTAAATCACGTATTCAATTGAAATACAGTGTTAGTTTTGATATTAGATAGAATTTCTGATCAATCACTTCTGTTGGTTCGAAACCCACCTAAAACTGTAGGTCCAACTCATAAATCTCCATCATCCAATTCATTACCCACGCAAAGGTCTCAGACCTATGTGGGCTTCATCCTCCAAAAAAATACAGTGTTAGTTTTGATATTAGATAGAATTTCTTATCAACTTCATAAAATATTTGGCGCCGACTTCAAAAGATTACTCGTATGAAATTTAAAATTTTCTCAGTTTAAAGTAAATACTTTATTTTAAACTTTTTAGTACGTGAGTATTTTATCATTTCACTGAAGTCGATTTCTTTTTTTGTTTTAAAATATATTTTATTATAGTTGAGTATTTCTTCATGAATTTTTATTTCAATTATGAGTTGACTGAGTGCTGTTATTACTTGTTTTATCAAAATATTCGGACTAGGTCTAGAGCATAATTATTCAACAAAAAACTATTTCAAATATTTTGAACTAAGTATATAATTCATAACGATCTATGAGTAGAATAGTTGATATTTTCACTTTAAACTGACATGCAAACGTGTTTAATATTTAAAAATCAAGATAAATGTTTCTTACATGAGGCAGAACATTTTTCGGGTCGGATTCTCATCATCCTTGGTCCTTGATATTGCAGTTCTCAGACGTGAATAATATGAAAGCATATCTATGACCAAATCAGTAAGCATGTCAAAGTTTTGCCTCATCTATATACTTCTACAATATCTTATTTATCTATAATAAACTTATTTCTTATTAAATTTCAATTTTCTCTTCATGTAGGTCCAAAAACCAACTAATATTTTGATTCTCAGAATTTTCTTACTACCATTTTATTATATCAGCATTTTTATTTGATTTTCTGCTCATGCTAATTGAAATAATTTCATTTCCCAAATTACAATTCTATCATCATTATAATAATAATCATCACATGTGGTACTATCAAGAGATTGATTCAGCCTACTTGAAAGGCAAAGTAATCAATACTGTGTGCCATCCAATTAGCCCATCAACTTAATCAATTACTTAGCACTGGTAGGTGGGTCTACTACCTACAGTTCATCAAAATCCGTTGCAGATAACCTGCGAAGAATATGCGGTTATTTGTTTTCGCTACAGCTTCCTGATAACAATTTGTAGCAGTGCTCCAACTTGTAAAGTTTTAATGAAACTGTTCATAAAGTTCTGCCACGTTGGGAACTTAGTTCATTAACAATAGAAACTTTGATTCCACACAGTCAATGGAAATTCTCTTTGTTTATTCATGTGTTAAGTCTGTTAAGGGCGATGATTAGATTAAAACAGATTGGTATGAAATTGTGATTACCCGGTGAGGTGTTGTAACTAACTTACTACAGAATATATTAAAGAATTGAGGCCGGTTTTGATGCAATCCAATCAGAATTGGATTAATTTCAATCAATACATTACAATCAGCTTGATTATGGAAATGGAAATGGAATAGTAACCGAGAAACAATGTAGGTATATACTGTATTACAATATAGAAGAACAACAACAAGAATATTGCGTAAAAGCTCATTGACAAATCAAACTATAATTAATTCACAAGATTATGGTGTTCTTACAGTTTTTTGTCAAGTATATGGTTATGAGCATGTAGGTAGGTAGGAGTTATCTTCAGACAGTTATATCCTGCACATTTTGAATTTTGGTCCTATACTCCATAATTTACATTTGAGGGCTTCACCCTAAAAAATCATTAGGCTACAGAGACTTTATAGACTTCTATCTAAAGTCAGTGCAGGCTAGGCTTACGGCAATTGAATGAAGCCGTACAGTTGAAAAGGTATTCAAGCACTTGGGATATTATACAACATCAAGAGAAGATTACATTTTGATACTGCATATTAAAGGGGTGAAATTTGTCAGCTACTTCCATTCTGAAACTGAATGACTCAATTAAAAAAAAAATGCCCTCGTTAATAGAATGCTAAAAATCAAACCCCGCCGTATCAGGAATCATCCCTGAATTATAACGAAACAAATTTAGTTACTAAAAAATTTCATAGAGAGAAAGTTTGAAAACGCTTATAATGAATCTTCAATATAGTGTAATTATTTTACGTTAGGCTACAAATAATGAGATTGGAAATTACTCTGTGAAAAATGTTTATTCAATGCTTCTGATCAGAAAGAGCCATTGAAGTTTATCAACCCACTTCATATATTATAATAAGCTGTGTGTTAATTTACTTTGCTTACGACAATAATAATTATTTCAACTACCTACCTACGTTACTTTATTTTAGACTCATAGCAAATAATGAAAGTACTCAAATGTACTATTAAAAAGTGTGCAAGTACAAATGTACGGTATTCTTCTATTAGGGAAGTGATAGCTGTGAGCCGTAGCAGGTATCTGTTCGATCAAATAGAGATAAGCTGCGTTCTCCTGGGCACTCTTTGTAAGGGTGACCGATTAGATTGGCCAGCAAAAAAAACACTGTTCTCTGCTGTAAAATCACTTCCCGGTGGTTTGGAACCCACCTAGAACAGTAGGTCCAACTCATCAATCACAATCATCCAACTCATTACCCACACACAGGTCTCAGACCTATGTGGGCTTAATCCTAAAAAAAATACTTCATATATTATAGATTCTTTTACTGTACATAATGCTGAATTTACTATACATGTCTTATGTTTGTGAGTTTATTGGGACTTGGAATAGGAGTTTGTGTGACTTCATAAATGGAATATTGCCAGCTGCACGAAAAAAAATTAAATTTAACCACCTTAAGATGACGTCATCTTACGGAGCTCAATAGGGAAGTCGTTGCACTGTCTCCGTCAAATGACGTCATCTTACGGTGGTCAAATTTAATATTTTCGTGCAACTGGCCGATAGAGTATTTTATTATAATCGCTAAAAAAAAGTTAATTTGATGGATTCAGCATAGGAATACCAAGATCATACCTACGGTGATATGATCTCCAACATCTTAAAAGGGTATTGAAAAAAGAAAATAACAAATTATATATCTGCTGTGAAATTACTTCCCAGTGGTTCGGAACCCACCTAAACCTGTGGGTTCAACTCATCAATCACCATCATCTAATTCATCAACCATGCACAGTTCTCATACCTATGTGGGCTTCATCCTCCGAAAAAAATTCATGTTTTTTCTCGAAAATTTCATTTTAATCAATTTTGAAGCAAACTGATTTCTTTGTCTATCACTTGTTCTCTGACATAAATTCATCTCCTAGTCCTAAACAATTCTTCCACAGAGCTATACAGTATTAATTAGTTTAAAGCAAATGATTTTACTTCCATAAATAATAAAATATGACTTTCTTTGTAGTGGTGAAGGTGATATTGTGGAAGATATCCATAATGAGTAATAAGACGAAGTTGACACAACCACATTTATAAAATAGTGAGTTACTAGTTTCGGATGTTACTCCATTATCAATCTCAGAGAAACCAGATTGATAATGGAGTAACATCCGAAACTAGTAACTACTCACTACTTTTAATGAATGTGGTTGTGACAACTTCGTCTATTATTCATGATAAAATATGAACATTTTAGATTCTGAACAGGATCAAACTTGTTACTGCACCAATCAAAGTATGAAGTTGCTTTTAGTCATTCCACGGTAGGAACACAAACTAAAACACCTGTTTCAAATAATCACCAATTATCACAATGTTATTGTTCAGTGCTTGTAAATATTGTCACACAACCATCAACAAAATAAGCACCAATACCCAGGAGCCTTTATCATTGTAATAGTAACATAATCATTGAAGATAGAAGTTGAATAATTTCCAACCTAGTCAAATGGAAACGGCAGCAATGGAATCATCATCAGTGTCATGGCAGTTCAAATAGGGGCTCATTTCAAACAACAGAGAGCGCTACACAATTGAGAGTTGTGTATGGGTGCTCAACCAGAATATATAAATAGGGATATATTATACCGTTAAATAATAGCTAGCAAGTTGGCCGATTCAATTGAATCGGAATGTCTAGAATGTTAATCTAATCCAGATGTTCTTCCTGTTCTTTTTCTCGTTCTTTGCCTTCTCCTTGTCTTTCTTCTGCTCTTTCTTCTTTTTTCTTCTTTCTCTTCTTTCTTTTCTCTATCTACTCCTTCTTCGGCACCCTCTTTTTCTTCTCTTTTTTCTTTATTCTTCTCCTTTTATCTATTGCTTCTTTATTTTCTCCTCCTCTTGTGTGTAAATTCGAATAAGTATGAATATTCTACTAATATAGTATACTCCAATTAATTCTAAAAAAAATTATGGTTTCTTTAATTTTTTTATCTCAGGAATTTATGTTTTTTTCCGCTTGCTTTAGCAAGTGATATTGTAGTTTGTATGATTCATTTCTATGGTTTGCTTCTCTTTAAAATAATATTAGGCTACATTTATTACCTTTATTTTATTTTATTATATTTTTTATAGGTTTTTGGTACTTTTTCATTCTCTATAGAAATGATATAAGATAGAAGGTGCCCCACACAGGAATACCTTCGGGGTTGCCGTAATTAGACAATTCAGTTCATTGTATAATCGACATAGTTGTAATATTACTTTTCCTATATTAATATCCGCACAGAAAATTGTTGATGTACTGTGGATGTTCTGTTGGTCGAATAAATTATTATTATTATTATTATTATTCTTTCATCATCTTCTTCCTCTTCTCTTTTTTATTTCTCATTCTCTATCTTTTCTTTCTCTTTTTTCATTTCTCCTCTTTCTCAAACTTCTTTTTCGCCTTCTTCCCCTTTTATCTCCTACTATTTTCCCCTCTCTCTCCCCTGTACTGTATTAATTACTGTATAATCAATTCTTTAATGAATGACATGACAGTCATTCTGAATGATAGACTGCAGCGCAGTCAGAACTACTGTCTTCGGTACGTCTACTCTCTTCAATGGCATGAACGAATTACCCAATCCCACATTGCAAGCTCAACTCTCAAACTCCCAGATCAGTGACTATTCAGAATAAACAAACTTGTCAGAGAAATCCTCAAATATGGCAAACCTAATTACTTTAAAAACGATTTCAAATTTGTTTCTGAAGGCAGACAGAATAATGTCTCTCATACTAGAACCGGGGATAATACCCTTAGGATACCGAACCACCGTACTACAATCTATACTAAATCATTTGTTGTAAGTGCTTGTTGGGCTTGGAACGCACTTCCTAATTCCATTAGGTGCATTGAGAGTCGAGCGGGCTTCACCTCGTCATTGAAGAGGTATCTTTTGGAGAGAATGACTCCATCTTTTCAACCACAGAATACATGCATTGTAGCATTGCTTTGTTTTAGTTAAATGTGGTGCAGTAATCTGTCTTCTTCTTTTATTTAAATATCTCTCGTCGTCAAATCCAGGTTTTCCTGGTTCAGGTGTAAATTGACATCCAAAATATCAAGGGGAGTTGAACAGAAAACAATTTTTTTTTTCACTTTTTTTGTTTTTTATTTCATTTTATAGTACATCTTTTCCTGAACATTTTGATGTAATTTTCAACTATTTAAGATGATTGGAAATATTTTTTTTTAATTCTTGAAAACCCATCTGCTTCCTATTTTGAACAATTGCATGTCTGATTTCAGCTGACTGCAATTTCATCTAAGTTACAGCAATATACAGCTGCTAAGTTTGTAATTGCCGCTCATTGATAAAATCGATCTCACAATCAATCTTAGATAGTCGATTCATATAGTCGACTGCTCATTCTTTTTTAATTATTGTTTTGATTCTCGATTTCCAATCAGTGTTTGTTGTTCTGTTTCCATAGAGAAAAGAGGTTAGGAGTTCGAATCGGTTCTTATTCAGTTTTTACCGGCTCTATCGGGTTTTCTTCTATCCAGTACAGTATTTCATTTATTAAAAATATACTGAGGGCTAAAAAGTGGTGTGAAAAGAGAAAATTCACAGGTATTATGTATGTGAAGTTTGATAAACCAAATGCGAGTACCTTCCTCGAGAGAATTTTGAACAATTGGATCCAGGACCTCCTACTAGTGCTTCAAAGAGAAAAATTTACTGGTCTCCCACAGTACAATGATTTTCTAGGGACAGACTCAAATATTATTATTATTTCAATAAATACTTTGTGAACAATGATACAGTACAGTGGAGATGAACATTATATATGCACCTGGCGCATTTTGAATGGAAATATATTCTCGTAGTTCCAAACATCTCTTTTGTTTTCTTGTGTTTCCCAAAAATCTATATGTTTTACCTTTAGGTACCATTATTTCAAGAACTAGAAGAGATAATCGTTCAAAATTTTAGTATGTTATCAATCCTGATGTATTCTATCTATGGTGAACAAATTATTCAATTTGGTTTAGAAAAACATTTTTTTTAAATAAAATTTAAATTTTTTTTGGGGGAAAAAATTGGTTTTGGAAAAAATGTTTTATTTACTTACATTTTTGAACTAGCTGTATAATTGGTTCATTGTAGTCTCTCCAAGAATGTGGGAGTAACCTCTAAAAATTTCATCTCTCTAGGGTCAATAGTTCTTGAGAAAAATGTTCCTAAAGTTGATTAATTTAACATGGGCGGAATAGGACTGTTCAACTGTAACCTCAACACCTTGGTTCATGAAAGAATTTGAAAAATATAAAATAATTATTATGGACCGGACTTGAAACCAAAACTACTATCCAGGTGACATACTTCCTTTTTATATTACTTTTCCGTGGAGTCAAGATTCCAAGATCCGGGTCTGTCCTCAACAGACCTTTATAATTTTCATTTAGGCATATCTTCAATTGTTTCAAGTTGAGAGTTTTATATCCTGGCCAGTGATCTTTTTTAACTCAAGTTTCCAACTAATCTTTAAAACCTAGCTACTGCACAAAAATCAGTATCTGAAAATTCTATTTACATTTGTAAGGAAGACGACGAGAGATTATTCTATTGGCTGTTAATTTTTTATCTGTGATACTTTGAATTTAACCTTTCTTTAAAATAATTATAGACGCAATTTTCTTGTATTCTGGACCTTCTTTGACTTGAAACCCTTCATCATGTGTGTCTGTTAATTGTTTTAAAGCCTTGGCCTTATCGACCACAGCCTAATTTGTTTTTTACTTGTGAGTTCAGTACAATTCCTATGTGAAACAACCAACCTTAATTTGCCAAGGTAGGTTGGTTCAGCATGACAACCATCATCTTTTATTTTGTAAATAATATCTCATCTGTATTGTTTAGAAAATATTTAAAAAAACACAATTTCAATTACGATCAATCCCTTCTAACTTTTTCAATTTGTATTCTTGTATTCAAATTTTATTTTATTATTACTAATGATATAGTCCCGCAGTTCGAAGTTATCAAGGTAAATTTGAATGGACGAATTTTTGTCCAGACTTCGCCCTTATGACGTAACTGCTTCACATAAAATTTCAATGTTAATATCCAAACTTTTTCTCATATACGATCTATTGTGTTGTTAATAATATGCTTTTTAATCAGTCACAATTATATTTTGTAAATTTACATAAATACAGTAATTCTATCGTATCTCTTTTATCTATTGCGTCTTTATTTTCTCCTCCTCTTTAACCATCTTCTCCCTCTTCTCTTTTTTATTTCTCATTAATTATCTTTTCTTTCTCTTCTTTTCTTCTTCTTTTTATTTCTCCTCTTTCTCAAACTTTTCTTTCTTCTCCTTCTTTTTTCGCCTTTTCCCCTTTTATCTTCTACTGTTTCTTCCTCTCTCTCTCTCTCTCTCTCTCTCTCTCTATCTCTCTCTCTATCTCTCTCTCTCTCTCTCTCTCTCTCCGGTGGGTTAAGTGGAAGAGGGGGCTCTTATGCCTCAACTTCGCCCACAGCACTTTTATTACTTGTAAAGTGCACAAATAAAAGTCATTTATCTATATATCTCTCTCTCTCTCTCTCTCTCTCAACCCATTATTGTCATCTCCTTTTTCCTTTCTTGCACCCGTCTTTTTCATCCTTTGACACAATCTTCATCATCGCCATCTTCTTCTTTCCTCCCTATTCTTATCCCTCTCCTTCTTCTTCTTTCTTTGTTCTCTTCCTACTTCCAATTTTTCTCTTTCTTCTCCTCCTCCTATTTCAAGATCTCCTTCTCCGGTCAAGTATCAAGAATGGACGAATCTTCGTCCACAATTCGCCATTTCATGTAATTTCATCACTTAGATTGTCATTACTGCAGCTTATATCATTAGGATCATACAAATATCATTGTACATAATTTCTAGTACTTTTTTTGGAGGATATAAAGCCCACATAGGTCTGAGACCTGTTCGTGGGTAATGAGTTGGATGATGGTGATTGATGAGTTGAACCTACAGTTTTAGGTGGGTTCTGAACCACTGGTAAAAATATAATCCAATTCTACTATAGTATCCATGTGATGTTAAAAATTTTTTTTCAAGTACTCATATTATACAAAATTTGTAAATTTACATATCTAATCTAATCTAATCCAGGGAAAATTCACATAACATTCATTGACTTGGGCGCTCCAGTTGGTAGAATTAACGAGCGAACTTAAGTATTGAATGACCTTGACAGAGTAGACATCAGTGTGACTTTATTTACTTTAGAACTCAAGCATATAACTTGAGTTATTTATTATTATTATTTACTTATTCATAACTTATTATTATTATTATTTACTTATTCATAACTCAAGCGTCACTTCATATTTACATTAACATTGACATTGTTTACAATAAATTCTGACATTCTCTCTCTTTTACTCTTATTAGTTAAATATGGTTGTCGGTGTGAATTCTCTAGTAAATTTTTAAACATTGTGTAAACAGAACACCATGAAAATAGAAAGCTCTGGAACAATACAAGCCTATAAAAAGGAGTGTGTTTGTCAACAGTTAGTTTGTCATACAGGACTTGAGTGATAAACAAGGTCTGGTGAGTTCCAAGATGACATCCTGTGCTCTTCATACATGAATTGTGACTATGAACAGTACAGTGCATTTCGGTGATTACTGTGAGGATAACTGTGACAGTAATTGTGATAAGATTATTAGTAATAACCAAAGGTCTTTTGAACTAGTGCAAGTAAGTCCCGCTGAGGTTTATTATTGACTCATTGAACAGTTTATTGGACATTCATTATTAAGGCATTGAACAGTTGATTGGATATCTATTAATTGTTATTGATTGGCCTATTTGACAGGTATTAATTAGTTTCAAACAGTGGTTCGTATTGTTATTGGAATACTTCACGTCAGTTTATAGTTATTGAGCTGTTTGTTTTTTTTATTGCTCTCTTTTATGAAAATTACTATTTAGTGCCTGCTGTTAGTTAATTGTGTAAATAAAATGTTGTGTAACTTTCAAGAGTTGCCAGCATTATTTTAGTGCTAGAACCGAGAACAATTTATTAGATACAGTTCTGTATTCATCATCATACTCCATTGGTTCATCCAGTTAATTTCTCGTCACATGGAGCGCTAGTTTCTCCGACAAAGGGCAGCATCAAGATTCAATTAAATTTATTCCTCAACATTATGCACTAGAAAAAAACAGAACAGAAGAAGTGTAACTAAATAAATAAAAAATACGACTAACTCCTGTTATTACCTAACTAGAATAGATAAAACTAATAGAAACAAAAGGAAACTTACTGAGGAAGGTCCCCGCATGGGTCAAGCATTTGCGCGGGGGCCGAGTTCTGTAAACTACTGTGTAAATTAAAGGAGGAAAACGACAGTAAAAGAAATATTTATAGAAATGTTGAACAATCAAGAATTGAAGGAAACAAGAGGAAAACAAGGGAGGGAAATAATTAGGAAATATATCAAAGAACTGAAGGAGCCTGAGACATGCTGATACTATGCTGTGTGATACGTGGGTCTATTGATTGTTTCTATTGGCAGCCTCTCTACCAGCTATATAAAAGACGTTTATATATTGATAATGAAGCCTTGAAAAGATTTTTCTAGACCAACCCTCTTCTTAATCACAATCTTGGCATCAATAACCGCACAGAAGACGTTCATTTCCTTTGCTAGACTGAGACTGAGTGAGGTACAAGTTCATGCTTTTGCTTTCTATTAATTGAAGCAAGCACCCACATGCTCAAAGAGAGTGAATAACAATGGATACGTCGTCGTCTGGCAACTGCACTTTGCTTCTATTTAAACAATTTCCCCGCAGACAGCAAGCCTTTCTAGAAGTTGAGTCTCTGTGCTATTCAATGTCAACGACTACGACAGCCAAACAAATGTGTTTCCGTTATATTTGGATAATAATTCTTCTGTTTCATTAGTCTGATGGGTTTGACTCTTATTTATATATATTGCTTCCAGATTTTTAAAACTCACTACAGCTTTGCAGCATCTAGTTAACTGTTTGATTGATTTATATCGAGAAATGGGGAGTGATTGGTCGCTCGATGTGCGTGCCATCAGGGAGTTCGTGGAGTCAAATCACGGGTGCTTGGGACTGCGCTTGGTTGGGTGAACAGTAGCTATAACATAACGTTATCTGCTTTATTATTATTTATCTGGTGGTTCGGAACCCATCTAAAACTGTAGATTGACCATTTATTACATCATTGCCTCATCATTTACTTCTCATTACTCACGTACAAGTCTCAGATTCATGTGGTTATCATCAGTAAGAAAGAATGCTCCCACTTATAGAAAGAAAATTACCTAGCCAAGCACGTAGCCTAGACAATTCAACTAGCCTAAAAGGGAATAGAACCAGGAACAGAAGTTTTGGTTGGATTAAGCACCAAAGTATCTAGGGTGCTTGCACAGTGGAGCATACTCGATGATAAGATGCAAAATCATACACATGCTATCGAACGGTGGAGCTCTCACTACTCCAATCTTTCATAGAACTTCAGAAATTGTTTCAGTGTGCTTGGCATACTGATATAAATCTGTTAGCTCAGTGAGGAAGGCAATAGCAACCCACCTCGCTCCTCATTTGCATAGTCCTTTTTTGTAGATTACGTCTTGGAGACTCCAGTTAAGATTTAAGTAGTCAGATTTACAATTATACTATCTTATACACTAGTTACCATAATTACTATATCAATTAGTTGAAGTGAGGCTTAATTTTGATATAGAAGGAACTCTTGTAAACTATAAAAAGCTTTATAAACTAAATATGTTATATTTATGTTTAAAATATTTCTTTATTTTGAAGACTATAAAAACTGCGGTAGCTTGTTGTAGAGTTTCCTTCCAATATAACTAGGTTTTTGTTTGAATAAAATACTATTGTGACTCACCAAGAGATAATCCCCTCGGCTTCTTGTATTATAATCGTGTACGTCAAGATTTTGGTTAATATCACTCTTTTTTACATACAAAATAGCTTCATACACATATAAGCAGGGTATAGTTAGGAGACCAAAAGTCTCTTGAACAACGGCCTACATGAATCTAATCTATTTACTCTTTCCATACACCTAACCGCTTTCTTTTGGATTTTTCAATCACCCTATCAAGGTTTTGTTTTGATGAATTACCCTATACTAAGGTAGCATACCTAATATGTGACATTAAGAGCACATGGTAAGCTGTAAGAACTAGCTTTTTGTCACTCAATCTAGCGAGCTGTCGCAGGACAAATACCCCAGATGGAATTTTACAACATATTTCCTCAAGGTATGGAGCCCAGGTCAATCGTCTATCCAACAAAACCCCTAGAAATGCAATATTTCTTCCTGGTCTAGTTGATTTTCGTTCACATTTATAGCCCTATCTTCATTTGAATTATGTATCAATGAAGCTATTATGAATTATGATTATTTTTTTAATGAACCAGAATTTTAAATAAAATAATAAGATATTAAGTATTTCATGTTTCAGGCCTTGCTGACACAGGGGCCAGCGAAAGTTCAAAATCAAAAAGTTCATATGCAATGGAGTCTGGTGCCGCAAGTCGCAAAATCAATCCACCAATCATAATGTTCACATTGGCCATAGCTCTACTCCAACTCACTCACGTCTCATTGAAGCTAAGCTGACCATTATCGAGTCAAGCTGGGTGTTGAGTTGAATCTTAAATGGATTCAACGTTCTTGGTTACCAGGCTGACGGTCATCTAACAAAGCGAATTTAGTTAAGATTAGAATGACCTACAGTGATTTTTGTATATTAATTTTTATTTATGTGATGATTATTTATCATGGTTGTAATGACAACTTTTGAATTAACAAATCTGTATAATTAAGTCTATAAGTAAATCTGTATAATTGAGTATGAGTTACGGAATGTCCCTTTAGCCTTGAGAAAGTTCCAGTTCAAATGTGTGAAAGTGAAAATGTTGGATCTCCTTGGGAGATTCTGTGAAGCCAATTTTCTAATTTTGTTCAATTCCTAAGATGCAAATATCAAAAATATTCCTGAGCTAAGCAACAGAATTCAAGCAATAAAACTGTTGGACATTATTAGTTTCGAGCAAGGCCATTGGAAAGCATGATAAGGAAGAGGAGGGTAAAAGAGATTAATGTCATCGATTTTATATGGTTTTAATTTTTTCCCCTGAAATTTCAGGGTAAAAATATAAAATTATAGCAGGATGTTTGACAGCCATGAAAGGTTCATTTATAGCCTCAATAAGAAAGAGATCATTGCTTTCAGCTTTAGAGGATTGAATGGAAATATTAATATTTTTTATGTTTTCCCCCTCCCTTGAAAATTAGTTCAGGTCACGGTTTGATTAAAAGTTGAAAACAGTGTCAGTTGATCGAAATACTTCTAAATAATGTGAGAAGTGATATTCCTACGGTAAATCAAATTTACAGCTTTTTCAAAAGGAAAGTTACTGATCTATACCTGAAATCTGTGAAAATAAATTGGTTTCGTGAACTAGACTCCAACTTATTTGTGGCTGTTTAAATAATATAATATGTATGATGTGAATATCATTATTTTTATACCAATCCGTTACCCTATTTAGAGAAAAAATCATTCCTAATAAGAATACTCTTCAAATAGACGTCGTTTTCTAAAGAAGAAAAGCAAGAGCTTAATATTAGTGAGTGATGTACATTGATAAATTAAAGCTCAGTATAGTAAACCTGAACTGATGAAAGATGAATAAATGTAATTAATATTTGTTTTCTAAAAATGTTAAATTCTTTGTGCCAACTCAATTTATGTGTCCATTTAGTGCTAGCTAGATAGCATTGTGCTACAATGTAAAATTTTGTAAGGTCATGATAAAAAACGGTTCAATTTCAATATTCAACAGCATACTGTCATACTTTGTAAATTATGAGAGAGTAGCAGAAGGAATATCTAGATATGTTACCATTAATAAATTAATATTGATGATATACTACATCTTAGAAATCAACTAATAACAGTAGCCATGTAAAAACTCTCCAATAAATGAAACATCTGTAAAATGTCATTCAATAAAAAAACAAAATCAAAATCATCCACTTATTCATGAAATCTATCTTTTCACCTGTTGTCCAATAATGAGACAATCTTTGTCATATCGGAAACTATATGAATCATGAATGAAAAATAATAATTACAATAATCGAACTAATAACCAAATGAATTGGTTTCTGAAGCAACTTACAATTTACTAAACTACCAAATATATACGGTACAACATAATTTATGAATGTCGAATTCATCAGTGTTGCCAATTATACAGAAGACTTCTGCAATGGCAGTTATTGAAAACAGCATTAAATAATTTATGGAAATCAATAAATGAGTCACACATCAGCTATTCTAAGTGCTAGGTACCAATTACATAGAAGACTTCCACAGTCTGTGATGTTTTCCATGACGAAATACTTAATGAACAATCTAATACTAAAACTGACACTGTATTTCATTTTTATATTGTTTTACTCACTTATATTGAAGACTAGCTATTGTACCCGTCCTCCGTACGGATTATTTTTAGAAATAAGACATGCATATCATTTAACAAAACATTTATATAATTACATTCTGTTTTGATAGCATTTACAAAAAATACACTTCAAATTGATTCAAAACAGCTGATTGACATATCATGATAAATCACGTGATTTGTTGTTATGTGGTAATAAATCTTAGAAGAAATGTATCTAAAATCGCACAATACTTGGTTTTTAAACGTTTATTATTCTATTAAAAAAAAGTTAATTTAGTTTTTTATAGCTAAAGACATTGTCAAAAAAGTATTCAATACTGATAAATAACTTAAATCCCAATCGGTGCTCCCGTTTTTCAAGAGAAGCCCGCGAAAAATGTCTTCGGGCCATGACAGTCAGATAAACAGACAGAAATTGAGATAAGACTTGTTTCGGCTTCTTTAATGTATAAAACGTAAAAATAGCCAAAAAATATATAATTCTGATAAATGTACAGACAAAACTCTAATTTTATTTATATAGATGCTTGAGGGATGCATTTCACTTCTGAAAAGAAGCTTCGTCAGCCTCTTCCACAGTGGCGGATATTGACAACAGCATTCTAAGAATGCTACTACACATCAGCTATTCAATGCAGTTGTCAATATCCTCATTGAGGAAGTCTTCAGTATAAAATTCATATTGGTAGCACTTTGAGGAATTCGAAATTAATAAATTATGTTGTAGGGTTGTAGCCAATAGAATGTTTCATTACACTTTATGAGCTTCAAGTGCAATCAAATCAGTTGCTGTACTGCAAAAATTTCCTAACAATGTAACTGTCCTAACCTAGTGAAATGAGCAGTAGTAGGTTCAACCAATGAGTTTAATTTACTCTTTTTTTCTCTATATTTAACTATTTTCTCTCTATAGGTGTCTGAATAAAATAATATTTTTCTGAAAAAGCTATCAAGATAGTTGTATAGCTTACTTAGCTACGTTAAATTTTATTGCCAACAACACTTTTACAATGAAAGAGGATTGAAATTAGTAATTCCAATCAAATTTAATGTTTGATGTTACATAATAAAAATTATATTGTGTGATGTGGCTGGCTCAGAGATCTCAGGTCGCACCTGAACAAAGTTTGGGGCCTCTGACGGGACTTAATGACTGTTTGATGTTCAATGTAATAATATTTCAATTGCTTTACTCAGTTGAGTCATAATTCTATGACATAAGCTACAATAGAGTTCAAACATCAATTGAAAACAAACATTTTCTGCAAAATACATCTACTCATCAATGTAAAAAGCACCTCTGTAATACTCAAGTTAACAATAATTTAAAAAAAATTATATAAAGGATTGATTTTAATGTTTCAAATGTTTCTATGTATTTTGGATAACTATTCCACTCATTGTACTTGTCATAAATAATGTCTTCATATGTTAATAAAATAAATTTTGGATAAAAACTGTTGCTCATTGCAATCACTTTAACATGAATTTATTTTCCTAGTAATTAATAGTCTATGAACTTTATGGGCAACCAAGCATTGTGGCAGAAATCAAAAGAGCCAGGATCCGTTGGCTGGGTCATGTAGAGCGGATGCCAGAAAACCGAACAGCACGTATGGCTCTATATCAGCAACCAGGTGGGCAGAGAAAGCGAGGCCGACCACGCAAACGATGGCTGGATGATGTAGAAGAAGACCTTCGATCCTTAGGAGTAAGAAGATGGAGACAGCGAGCACAGGGTAGAGATAGCTGGAGAAGGCTTGTGGAGGAGGCCAAGGCTCTATAAGGGCCGTAGAGCTAATGAGTAAGTAAGTAAGTAAGTAGTAATAAATAGTGTGGTCAAATTAGCAAAACGTTGAAAAAAATCCAAAAACGGCTGGAAATCGTTATATGAAATCTGGATATGACCAGAAAAGCATGCTGATAAAATCCCCAATAATCTTAGCTGTGCTTCGGCCGCCATCTTGGAAAAATGTAAAATTTTGATTAATTAAAATGGCTGAATCTCACTAATAGGAATTGGATGGTGTTTCTGATAGTTTGGAGTCTCAAAAACTAAATTCCACAGTTAGACACCGATTCTCATTTTTTGGAACATATAAATGAGCTCTGAAACGAAATTTCAGGGGATTTTGGGGGTCTATGAAAGTATTTTATTAGCTGCAGCTCAAAAACTAATCAATATAAAAAAAGTAAAATAGGTTTTAAGTTGAGGAAAACTTTATTTTCCAAAAAGGGATTTCAAATAACAAATTTAGTTCTCACTATAAGTGGGATACAGTCGTTCAAAATTATTAAATTCCAACTTTGGACTTTTTGAGGTTCAGAAGTGTATCTAGTATCAACTTCTTGCAAGATTTCTTTTCTTGGAAAAAGACAAAAGTAACTTTTTCTGTCCAAGGTTGAATTTTCAAAACTGCCTGCTTTGAGAGTTGTAACGTTTTAAACATATTTATTCTTCAATTAGATTTCCGAAACTACTAGGAAAACTTCTTAACAATTATGATCAATAAAATATACTAAATAATATATTATATTTCATAATAAAATAAAAAATTAGTTTTAGGTATGAAACTACGTTTCAATCTTACAGTATACAGCGCTTGCCGTTGTAATGGATACTATTATGTGGGTACTTGTTTGCAGTTTACTTTTTACTAGTCTTACAACCAGACAAGGGACAACAAAAGTCTGGTATTGTCAGTGTTATGAGAACAAAATTACAAAATGTTCCAATTCGTTTAACTTATTTTACTCATACAAATGAACCTGTTTTTTTATTATTATTATTATTATTAATATCAAATTTATGAGTTATTTACATGTTTTCACTTCCCTCCAGCAGAAAAATGGTTTGCCACAAGGAAGCGTGCTGGCGCCCATGCTATTTAACATATACACAAACGACCAACCAATAATCGATGGTGCAAAACACTTCCTGTATGCTGATGATCTGGCCATAACAATCCAAGATAAGACATTTGAGACCCTGGAGCATGGATTGGAAAAAGCACTCGGGATTATGTCTGAGTATTACAAGAATAACTCTCTAAAACCTAACCAAGCAAAACTCAGATAAGTGCCTTCCACTTGAATAACCGACTAGCAAGAAGAAGTTTGCAGGTCTCATGGGAGGGTAAAGACCTGGAGCACACAAATACTCCCAAATACCTTGGATTCACACTCGATAGGACACTCACCTTCAAGTTCCATTGCCAGAAAATGAAACAGAAAGTCGCATCAAGGAATGGTCTTCTAAGAAAGCTAGTTGCAAGCAATTGGGGAGCGAGCCCTAGAGTTCTCAGAACAACAGCCCAGGCCATGTGCTTCTCAACAGGAGAATATGCTTGCCCTGTGTGGAATCGATCCAGTCATGCTAGAAAGGTTGATGTTGCTCTTAATGAAGCATGCAGAATAGTGACTGGATGTATGAGACCCACACCTCTCCACCAATTGCATAAGGCAGCTGGCTTTGCACCTCCGGCAAGTCGCAGAAAGGACAAGGAGTACACCGAAAGATTCAAACAGTCGTTTGATGACCGTCATCCTCTGTATGGTGTAGAATTCTCTGCTGGCAGGCTCAAATCTAGAAGGAGCTTCCTTAGGAATGTCAGTATCGAGCCACCGGTGGACTATCCATTCCTTGAGACAATTCCAAATGGCCTTGATTTGGACTGGAAAACCTGGAGAACCCTCAACAGGATCCGAACAGGCGCTGCACCTGTCAAACATAACAAAATAAAATGGGAGTTCCTGGAGCAGGAGGACTCTCGATGCGAGTGTGGGGAGGAGCAAGATATGGCCCACCTGTTCACATGTGTGCAGTGCCCTGGCAGATGTACCCTTGATGATTTATGGACGGTTAGCAAAAATGCCATTGACGTAGCCCGATACTGGGCTGATAAACTTTAGTAAGTAATTTAAATTAATAATTGGTTAGCTATTTTAATAAATGACCTCCAGGACTTGGACTCGAAAAAGTAAGTACTTCCCTCCACCAAGATAAATGGTTATTGAATTGAATATTACTAGCATTTTACATTTTTCTTATCTCTTTCTACCTTAAAAACCCCTGTAATTGAATTTTTATTGGATGTATAGGGCATTAACACCTTCGATGCTTATTCTTAATCATAAGAATCAATACTCCTGTAAACACTATTGTTACTGTTTTGTTACATTACTGTTATGTTAAGAAGGTAGGATTGGGGTTGCTTTCATGAATGTAAACTTAATAAATTAATAAAATAAATAAATATTAGGTTATATTAAAAATGTAATAATCCTTAAAATTAAAATAAATTTGAAGTTTTTGTTTTGCAATAAGTATGAATAGGTATGTTTATCGGGTATGAAGGTGATGTTTTTCATGGTGAGTTCAGTTATTGTTCCTGGCGGGAGGGGGGGGGGGGCTGTCCCAGAACATAGTAACAGAACACCCTCAGTTATACTGACTCAAATCAAATTGAGCGTTTATTGAATACTCTCCTCTCATCAAGTGAATATAATAGCCTACTTGCTATTTCACTCAACTGTAAATTATTGAATTTCTAATGAGTGAATTTTTTCATTATTCAGCTGTGTGGTTTGGAAAAATTATCAATTGATTAACAAGTAGTTAACAAAGCTTCAGCAGGTGCTGATAATGACACTTACCGTACAGCAAATAAATTGTGTCAATAATCGGATACCCACTTTTTGGACAAAGAAATTATTATGACGCATCAAGCATGAGCTCATGAGTGATGAGCGACTATAAATTTGAACAGTTTTTTCAATTAGAATTCAGTACCGTACCTTACTATAGCAATCTACAACAATCATGAAGATACCGGTAAGTTCTAGAAATTGATATGAATTTTATAAGATTCAAATCATTCCTTAATTAGACAATGCCCGGTTTCTGAGTCGTTCATTAATTTTAATGGATCATTAACTCACAGCTGGAGCAATGGGTTAACATTGCTCCAGCTGTGAGTTAATGATTCATTAAACTTAATGAACGACTCAGAAACCGGGCATTACACTTATAAGCTACTACCAAAGTAGAGATCATTGAATCAAACAGCTTCAACTTACGGTTTCTATTTTCAATTATTTTTTTAATGTGGTCAGTGGTGTCGTTATATGACCTGCTGATGTGAATTTAGTAATTGTTTTTGTGAATTCAACTGACTAATTGGCAATATCGCAATTCTAACCATTACAAAAATATTCCTACAATAATTTTAATTCCATAATAGCTACTTATATAAGTTATGATGTAGTAACTACTTATAAGTTACTAGCTGGCCCGACGCGCGTTGCTGCGATCTCATAAAAAATTATCTTTGATGTTATTCTTTAGCCTGAATCGATTTTCAGGTTCAACTTCATATCATCTGTTTAGAACACATTTTTTTTTTTTTTTTTTGTTAGGAGGTATTGCCAGTACTCAATAATTTTTATTAAAATGGAATAATTCGGGAAGACGTTACAATTTTTAAACTTTCTAAAGTTGATAAACAAATTGAATATTCGGATTTCCTTATTAGCGAATTTCTTCAAATTCAGCTATTACAGCAGGTCGTGATGTGCGACTTTCACCCGGGACCATGATGGAAATTTGTTTTGGAGCCCCCAGAGTACAAAAATCATAGTGGCACAAAATGTTATATATGTAGATATATATATATATATATATATATATATATATATAGATATATATATCTATCTATGTGTCTGATAGCACGATAACTTTTGAAGGAGATGTCCGATTTCCACCAAATTTGGTATACACTTTCCTCTTGTGAATAGCTTGGACAAGTTCGTTAGCCAGGAAAATCCAAAAAGGTTAACCCCCTTTTCGGGGGTATTTTCCCGCCAAAATTAGGGGTTTTCAAGAAAAAAAGGGTTGTATTTGAAAATTTTAGTTCTATTGTTAGACTTTAAGATAGAGCTCATGGAGTCAAAAATTTTAAGGTATTGCACTGCCTTCTAGCTCAACAAATTTTCAAGATATCAAGAAAAAACCATTGTTGTCAAAAGCTGTAAAGCCCTATGGAGTTAGTTATTTTGTGCTAAAAAAGTGTTTCAGGAAAAAACTTTAATCTTTTTTTTTCTTGACTGTTCCTTATGGTTTTTGAGGCGCTGAATCCGAATTTCAACTCATCCACCTCGAAAAACCAGTGCGTTTTGAGAAAAGCAGCCATTTTCAAAATGGCGTCGAAAATTTTTTAATTTGTCAATTTCTGTGCAATATGAAAAAAGTGATTAGTTATCAGTATTTTTTGGTGATAAAAGCGAATATGGAGCTAGTTTTTTTTAATTTCAAATTATTTTAATTTCGTGGGGGGAGGGTTTGAGCGTTGATGCTCTTTATTACGCTTTAAAATAAGTCAATTTTATTGAGGCAGAACAACCATCCATTTTGAAATTTCCAAAAAAAATTATTCTATTGGGTTTGAGCGAATTTCTTGAAATGTAAATATTGCAGTTGGTCGTGATGTGCTACTTTCACCCTGAACCTCGATATAAACTTGTTTTGGGGTCCCTAGAGTACAGAACGCTTCGTGTTTTTTCCAGAAATTAAAAAAATATATAGCCTATAGATATTCATAAATATTTAATATTTGAAAAAATACAGAAATTCGCTAAGTTTTGCAGGTCCTGCGAAAGGAGTATTTCGAATATTCAATTTTTATTTGATCACAAAAAACATGTGTTAAACATTTGTTATTGGTTAAAGTCAGTATAATCCCGTATGCCCAAAAAATTACCTGAGCACTGAAAAAGCATTACAGATGATTGGCAAACATACGTTTACCGGTTTGATAGACAGACGTTATTTTTAGAATGATGATTTGCAAAACACACAAACAGCTTGTCCATCGAAATAGCGTGTACAGCAGATCGAAAAATTTCAAATTATTTTCCATATGATTAAAAGATCCCAGTAAGCTAGCTAGCCATGTACCCGTGCTTTGCATAGGCATATGTTCATTATGCATATTTACCATAGCAACCAAATAATATTTTTCGACTCAAAAGTTTCTATAAAAATTTAATATTATTAACTATTTTTAACTGTTTTTAGTGTTTCGTTTTGAATGAACTTTTAAATTAATAGTGGTCAAGTGAGAAAATTCATTTTATTATTTTTCGAGTGAAGGTTTTCAGCATATTTTAAATTCTTATTCTGTGTTAACCTCAATGTTTTGGACAATGTTACATATCAAAATTTGTGAAGGGAGCAGTTTTGGACCTGAGTCTGTTGCACCTTCACACTCGTTGTAAATTTGTCACAATAAATAAATAAATAAATAAAACTTTAACCCCCTAAAAACACCCCTAAAATTGCGAATTTTGAAAAATCCTTTCTTATTGCAAGGTGAAATCCTATAAGGATTGTTCATACGAAATTTCAAGTTCATAGGCCTAGTAGTTTTGGCTCTGCGTTGATGAGTGAGTCAGGGTATCATCCTTTTATAGATAGAGTTGTAGAAGTGGAATGTAGAATGGAATAGAAATATTAACTTTTCAAGTGAATTAAACGACTTGCAGTCAAATATTTGACTGCAAGTCGTTTAATTCACTTGAAAAGTTAATATTAACAACGCAGTTCGTCATGGAACAAGAAATCCAGGAATAGAAATATTATAGTGGAATGAAGTAGTGGAGTTAAATAGAATAGAATGAATAATTGAAGAATTCAATTAATTAAAAATTGAATAAATGCAAAGATTAAACTGGTATAAAATTTGCAAGCATGATTTTGTTATTAATAATTTAGAATCTGGTGTGAGTCAGTAGATTTTTTTCCAAGATCACCTTTTTAATATAACAATCAAGGTGAGAGATGAGTAGAAAATTCAGTTTTAATAATATATTTTTAAATGAAGAATAGTCTTGCAAAAATAGTCTAGTAGCAATAATTTATGTATTATTAATAAATAGCTGGATTTCTTGTTCCATGACGAACTGCATTGTTAATATTAACTTTTTATGTGAAATTAACGACTTGCAGTCGAATACTATCTGACTGCAAGTCGTTAAATTCACATAAAAAGTTAATAAATAGTTTACTAACAATATTTAGCTAATTTTTAAAATCAATATAATATTGCAGCTGCTTGACCATCATATGAATATCTATGCTTCATATGTAGGAGTTTAGACTATGTAATAAAACCTCTGTTATAATATAACCACGTTGAACAGGAATGAAAAAAGGACAAAGGAGTGAAGTTAAAAACCATAAAAAAACATCCCATGTCAGAAGGGAAGATTAAAGAAAATCTCACCCTCTATGATTGGAAGTGAAATTAATTGTGGTAGAAGCTGGCTTGGGTGTTGATAGGAACAGCCAACAGAAACAATGACAATTCGAATGTAGAATATATTAAACATAAGTCAATCAAAGAGCAAACATCATGCTAGTTTGATAAGAAACTTTTCACATTAAGTCATTGTGGTATTTTACCAAGTTGAATAGTTCTAAGTAACATAAATGTGTAAATGCAAAATGATTACACATGCATGTTATAAAGCCTTGTAGAAAATAATCTGACATGTGTTTTCCATGAGAATAAGATAACATTTTAATATGCAGTTGAAAATAATGTCAAATGCAAATGCAGTGAATAAAAAGTGAATATATGTTTCAAAAAATTTTCATTTCACAAGAGAAAGATTAAATTAAAAACAAGAATCACAACAGTGAATATTTTTTAACTAAAGAACCAAGATCTTTAATGCTTAGTGTTACATAGAGGCAATACAAGGTACTATGAACCTTTAAAATGCTTCCAAAACAAAAAATATATGAATTTAATAACAAGTTCAAAGATTCTCTATCAATAATATTGAATGAGAATAGAATATTATATTGATACACTAACACAAATTGTACTGAAAGACAAACACAAATCGTTTTGAACAGCTGCTAACTATATAGCTACAATAAATATTGTCTAAATCTGCGTTCACATGCTCAAACATTTCTTTCAAGCATTCACCCAAGCCAGGCTGTGTAGCAGAATAACGTATTATTACGGGTTCTATCTCTAATATAAAGCTGGCAACACTTAAATTTATCACTCGCACTTCATTAACACAAATTATCCACAACTTACACTGTTCAGTTATTTTTTTTTTTTTTTTTTTAGGATGAAGCCCACATAGAGACCTGTGCGTGGGTAATGAGTTGGATGATAGTGATTTATGAGTTGGACCTACAGTTTAAGGTGGGTTCCGAACCACCAGGAAGTGATTTTCAGCAGAAAATAAACTAAATAAATTTAAATTTAAACTAAATAAAAATAAATTTCTTACACCAAATAAACAATCAAAAAGAGATAAATTGATATTGTTCAACTGATGAAGCGTTTTCAATATTCTGTACAAAACTCAATCTCTAAAAGTCAAAAGGCCGATCTAATATTACATAATAGCTGTTCAATAATTAAAGGAGAAGCGTCTAATGCATGCATAACATTTGGAACTCTATAGGCACTTACAAGTCACTATATAAACTGTCAAGTAAGCCTGAATAATAATTTGTCACAAAATATTGTGATTAACACTACAGACAATGAAAGTTCATTATCACAGTTTGTAATAGCGCCAATGGGATTGCACTGCCCGTATTAACAGAAACGGGATTTGTCACTACTGCCACTTATTGCATTAAATATCAAATTATAACTGAACTTACTTTTACAAAAGTCTCTTCTATTTATACATTTTTCCATAATCTAGAAAGATATTAACTTGATATCACTCCATATTTCTATCAACTTCTACCAAATTCTTAAATAAACAGATAAGGACTCTCGCATTTTCCACAATATTCGATTTAGTCGTTAAATTTCTATAAGGTTCTAATTAAATATCATAAAAGTGCCAAAAATAAACTTCAAGGCGAAGGGAGTACAGAAGAAGAGTGATTAATTGTTTAGACCAGAAGACTTGATGACACAAGCAGATAACACCGAGAACTGTTCCTTCTTTCCATGTTCACAACAGTATTCTGAATGTTTTTTTTTTTACTGTGCTCAGCATGTCATAAAACATGAAATATCACATTGAAGATAAAATAACTACTCTGTCACATTAGCAATTATTTGTCCTATCATTTAGGAACTCTTCCACACTGTAGTAGGCCTTACCTACAAGGAACGCATACAAATCCTTCTTAAATGTCCTAGATGAAATGGATAAAGATCTAGGTAATTTATTAAAAAGCTTTATACCATAGGAACTTGGATTTTTATCAGAAAACTTCAACCTGTGATGCTCAATGAATGGGTTGCCCCTACCTCTTGTATTATATGTATGTACATGTGAATTTGTTTTGAAAGTGTTGATATTATTAGCAATGAAAAGAATGACTTTGTAAATATAAATACATGGGAATGTTAAAAGTTGAAGATTCTTGAATGTGTTTCTACAAGGGTGATTAAAGTCCAGTTTTGCCAAATATCGTACTGCGCGTTTCTGTAAAATAAATATTTTTTGGGTATTTCCAATAGATGTACTTCCCCAAAGCTCAACACAGTAGACAAGATGAGTGTAGATGAGAGAAAAATATACAGTTCTTGCAATGTTTTGTGGCACGAATCTAACAATATATCTCAAGACAAACATACCTTTACTAACTTTGTTAGCCACTCTATCCACATGCTCATTCCATGATAGTTTGTCATCAACAGTTAAACCTAACAAATTCACTATATTAGTATTCTCCACAATGCTGTCATCTATAGATATTACTGGCATAAACAAATGACTCTTTTTTAAATCAAATTGAATGGCCTGGCTCTTATTTGAATTTACTGAAAGGGCACACTCATTGTAAAACTGTACAACTTGGTTAGTGAGCAAGTTTGATTTCAGCTCAAGGTCGATCATACTGTCACTGTGAAACAACAAAGAAGTATCGTCAGCATACAATGTTATATCGACGTTTCTGGGAACTGAAAGATGCAGGTCATTAATGTAGAGCACGAATAGTAGGGGGCCCAGTATTGAACCCTGGGGGACACCTCTGCTCACACTTAATCTTTCCGAATTTGCTGCATATCCCTCATTGCACATACTAACATATTGTATTCTATGTGTCATGTATGATTTAATCAGTTTGCCAGCAAAACCTCTCACTCCCAGATTAGACAATTTTTCCAGATTAGACAAGGAAATCATGTTTAAGTGAATAATCCATCTTTAAGTGAATAATCTTGAAAAGAATACTCTTCAAATGAGTCGTCGCAAAAAGTATCATTTGGTGAAAAAGTGGAGGTTTCTCACTTTTGAGAAAACCATTACAGTTTGATAGCATATAGATTCTAACACATAATTGGGTAACAAAAAATGATTGATATCATAAAGATATAACTTTTTTTTGATCAGTACACCCAATTCTAGTTTTCTTAAAAATTTCGTTGATAGAACGTAATACAACATGTCCACTGCAATATTATATACATTTTATTAAATTTTCAATGAGGAAAAATGAATACAATCATACATTAATGCTAGATTCTGGTGTGGAATGCCATTCGACAATGGGAACTAAGTTTTTGGGCCTGGAGCTGCAGCCAAATTTAAAATGGGATAATGAAATTAAAAGCCTTAGGAAAAAGTTATCCCATGCGGTTTTTGCTTTGAAGACTTTGAGAAATGTTTCGACCAAAAAAACAGCCTTAACGGTCTATCATGGGTATTTTATGTCCCAGGTTCGTTATGGTGTGATATTCTGGGGTGGTAGCGAGGGAAATATCAATGCAATGTTCAGATTGCAGAAGAAAGCGTTGCGAATAATTGAAGGATTTAGTGCAAGGCAGTCATGTCGACCGATTTTCAGAAAATTAGGACTGCTTACAATGCCGGCACTGTATTTTTTTGAGATTGCCGTGTATTCGCATAAGAATTATAGTAATTATGAAAATAACATAATCGCTCACCCATACAACACAAGACATGGAGAGTCAACACTTCGGTACCCCATGCATAGGCTGACTCTGATTGAGAAGGCGCCACACTATTCGGGTATAAAGATTTTAAATTGTTTGCCCAAAGTTTTAAAAGGTTACGGTCAAGACAAATTCGTGAAGGAACTCAAGAAGTTGCTTATTGATGCCTGTCCTTACTCTCTGGCTGAATGTTATGGGGTTTTTCGGAGACAAAATGTTGAATAGAATCTGTTTTTTTTTTTTTAATATGTTTTTATAGATGAACGAACGCTTGATGAATGGCTGATGAATTAGTTTAGTTGAAGTGAATTGACGTGTCACATGCTGTGCGAGCCTAGCTCGATAGATGCAGCTTAACGTGACAAAACAAATTTACTATTTATTATTATTATAATACATATTGCTACAAGACTATTTTTGCAAGACTATACTTAATTTAAAAATACATTATTAAAACGAATTTTCTACAATCATCTCTAACCTTGATTGCTATATTAAAAAGTTGGTATTGAAGCGAAACATCAACTGACTCATACCAGACTCTAATTGATAAAATTATGCTTGCAAATTTTATACCAGTTTATCTTTTTATTTATTAAATTCTTGTTTAATTGAATTTTTCTTCAATTACTCATTCTATTCTATTTAATTCCACTACTTCATTCCACTCTAATATTTCTGTTCTATTCTACATTCCACTTCTACATCTGTTGTATTATGCTCACGCTGAAATAGTGGACTGAATTAACTGAGTTGAAATTAAAAATTGAATAGTGTGAGACGTAATTCAACATAAGTTTTTAAAGAATGAGAATCATTGTGCACAAACTTTTGTCTGTGCAAAACGATAAACACCCAACCTCTGGTACAGTATGATGAATAGGATGAATAAATTAATAACATCGGCGACACCAGGTGGTTTATTAAGTTGAAATTAATCATAAAGAATAGCAATATAAAAGAAATCAATGCTATCTTTAAAGACCAATAATGGTAAGTGTGCCGCAAACGTATGCAGATGCTAATTGCTTAGAAATAAAAATCAGTTATAGATTTAGGCCAAATCTTGCTTGCCCAAAGGTTGATAATTACTTACAAAGTATTTATAATGAATTGAAATAATTGAATGAGTAATGGCGCCGTATGCGCAATAAGCCGATTGACAGCTAATAAATCAATAAAAATGGTAAAGCTGACAAGACAGCCAAAAAAAGTACAAAATGATAAAAGCGCCAAGTGCTTTTCAATAGGTTGAAAAACGACCCTAATAGTCGTAGGAGGTTCAAATTTCAAATGTTTCTTCATTTATAGAGGTGGTGAGTAAGAAAACAACGAAGGAGGCCTCTCTGATCAGCTGGAAGAGCCCTAGGACTAACTTCTTCCCTAATTGATAGTCCTAGAAGGTTGAAATTTGAAATGTAGCCTCAGTCTAATAAAATCAAGGATAATTTCTTTTGAGGTCGCAGCAACGCGCGATGGGCCAACTAGTAACATATATATTTAAGTAGCTATTAAGAATTTTTTCCTTTTTTAAAGAAAAATGTGGTCAGTGGTGTCGTTTTATAAACTGCTGATGTGAATTTGGTAATTGTTTTTGTGAATTCAACTGACTTATTGGCAATATCGCAATTCTGGTCATTACTAAAATATTTTCCCGCAATGAAATCAGAATGTTTTGGTGCAGATTCTGCACTAAGTTTCTACAGGTGTGAGATGTTCTCACTTACTTCCTCATATGTGTACCGTATAATATACGGTATCATATTATGTAGAATGACTAATTCTTGGTATAGCCGCTTGGATCGCATAAATTTTGCATCTCTGTTTCACAATATGCATATAATGTTGGTGCTGAATTTTGTTCCATATAGATGCTTGCTGGTAAGATTACATGTGAAATTTACACTTGTTCTGCCCCATATATAGTCTCCCTAAAAAAGCGGCGACATTTCATACACACTGGGAGATCACAGCCTATATTAAATCTGTAATTTCTCATTGATTAGCATATTTTGTGCTTTTGATCGATAGCAAATTTTATAGACAAAAAATCAATTGATAATTTCATGTTAACCAAATGTTGAAAACTTGAAGCAGACGCTTATTTCTAGGCTAGGAGTGTAAGGGGTCGATATTTGGTAGGTGGTTGATACAAAAATTGTATGTTTACTTTGTACCTTAAATCATTGTTATTTTTTTGCCAACTATCTTTTATTTAGTGTTTATCTTTTACAGTTGTGCCTCTTCGTGTTATTCAGTTCTATGAGCTTTTTGAATATAGCTGTATGTGATAATGTCAGAGATCGTCGTGATCCTGATTATGATGAAGTTTGGAGATATCCAAATAACAATCCTATAATGCAATTACCGGCACTTAATAGACCTAATCCTCCCATAAGATCGTCTACTGAAGCAGCAATATGGGATTACCCAAAGAAAAATCCTATAATTGAAGTACCACCACTAAAGAAAGGTGATTAATCACTTGATGTCTCAATCGTTCAAAGTATTAAACTGATAATGAAAAAATAAAATTTGAGTATTTTTATACCCATTCTTTTAGTGACCATTGAATGATATTTCAATATATCAGTATTAAATTAGTTATGAGATAGACATTTCTGTTCCTGTTTTACAAAATTTACTCCAGGTAACTTTTACCTAATGATAAATTATAATTTTAAATAATTTTGTATTGACTGCCATTCAAGCCAGGGACCTAGAACGAAATATCGATTTCTTAAACAGGATTCAATTCACACACCCTTCCAATAGTTAATAACAATGAATACAAACGAGAATTGATGGACAACTACAAAAATGCAAATTAATTCTCGTTTGTATTCATTGTTAATAATCTTACTGTGTTGTTACGGAACTCAAATTAAAGAGGAGGATATTCTTCAGCGCAAAAAATGTGTTAGCAGTGATAATGCAACTCTGTTTACATTAGGTGGAAGGCTTTGTAAACAGTTAAGATTGTTGGTTCTCTCTGTCAGTTTCTCACTCTTATGCATTAAATGTGAATCTAGATAGCTCTGTGCTATTCTACTCAGTTCTGGAATTTACTGTCTAAATGAAGAAGACGTTATGGACAGCAGTCTGGAATTTTCAGGACACAATTTTTTTTGGAAGATGAAGCCCAAATAGATCTGAGACGAGCGATGGGTCTGAGAATTGGGCGATGGTGATTGATGAGTTGGACCTACAGTTTTAAGTGGGTTCCGAACCACTGGGAAGTGATTTTACAGCAGAGAACAGAGTCTTTTATGCTGGCCAATATCCAATCAGTCACCCTTACAAAGAGCGCCCAGGAGTTTCGTAGCTTATCTCTGATTGAGCAGATACTTGCTACGGCACTCGGCTATCACTTCCCTAATACAATGTATGATTACAATGTGCCTGTATAAATGCAAGGAAAGCCAACTTGTAGAAGTTGATTTGGATGTCCTGATAAGTTCATTAAGACAGTTATTTTCCATGATAGTACGAAATTCTTCATTTGTGTCAGCACAATGCATTGCAATACACAGTACAATTGTTTTTCAGTATTTCAGTGAGAGAATAACTGTGACAGTAATTGTGAGGCCAGTAGAATATAATCTTCTAAATTCATTATAGTTGTAGGATTGTAGAATTTTAATTAGTTGATCAACTTCTCTACCAATTCCCAAATCTAACTAATATTATATTAACTTACAAGTAATCACAAGACTATGCAGTCAAATATTTGAATTAAAATATTAATATAATATTAATTAATATAATACAATTCAAATATTTTAATTTTCTACTTAAATATTTGAATGCATAAGTTAGTCGGACAATTACTTGTAAGTTACTAGTGAAACGTACAGATCAATTTACAAAATATTTCATAATGTATAAGAGCATTTATACATGTAAAGATTTCTCATGTCTTCAGAATTTGGATTTTCAACTTAAAGCATGAAATAAAGTAATCGACTTCAAAAAAATTAAATACACTTGTACTAAAACGTTTAGAAAAAAGTATTTACTTTAATCTCAGATGTTTTTCATGATAAAATACCTGATCAATCTAAAATCTCTAAAAAATTCTGTTCAAATTCAGTTTGCGGTGTATCTTTTATTTTAAACTTCCCAGTCCATTAATCAATCAGATAGATAAGCTGCGTTCTCGTAGGTCCTGTTTGTAACGGTGACCGATTAGATTGGCCAGCAAAAAAGACAATGTTCTCTGCTGAAAATCACTTCCCGGTGGTTCGGAACCCACCTAAAACTGTAGGTCCAACTCATCAATCACCATCATCCAATTCATTACCCACGTACAGGTCTCAGACCCATGTGGGCTTCATCCTCAAAAAAAAAAAAAATAAAATAAAAAAAACTTAGAAGGTGCCTAGCTAACTTGTAGATGGTCACAGTCTACAAATTTAAAATGTTTGTCTTCAAACTGTTGATGTTTTTCATGTATTTTACGATAACTACTTACTAATAAATAAGAACTGCTTTTGAAAAACTTACTAAATACTAAAAATTCAGTAATTTTTCATAACTATGTCTTTATTTTGTTTTTGAAAGACACTTCTTTCGATTGTGTGTTGTAAATAACTATACATGAAATGTGTGCCTTTTATGTACTTTTTTTTTTTTTTTTTGAGGATGAAGCCCACATAGGTCTTAGACCTGTGCGTGGGTAATGAGTTGGATGATGGTGATTTATGAGTTGGACCTACAGTTTTAGGTGGGTTCCGAACCACCGGGAAGTGATTTTCAGCAGAGAACAGTGTCTTTTTTGCTGGCCAATCTAATCGGTCACCGTTACAAACGGGACCTACGAGAACGCAGCTTATCTATCTGATTGAACAGATACTTGCTACGGCTCGCGGCTATCACCATACATAAATAAATCCTTCATCCATACATAAATTCTCCCAAGATACTACACTAAGTAAATAACCTGTTGTTTAACTACTGTCCAATAAATGACTTAGTATTTTGAATTTTTGTGTTTTACAAATGAAGTTATTAACTCATTGTTTTCACTTCCTTTAAAGGAACAACTTTGTAGAATTATCTAACCTTAATCTAATTGGTACACCGAACATAAACTTATAGGTATTTCATTTTTATTGAGCATTGTGTATTTGTAATAATATTTTATTGTTTAAAAACCATTTAGGTTCAAATTCTTATTTAGCTATTTTTCAATTAAGTTTATTGAGCAGAAGTTCATATATTCATTTCATTCATATTTCTTTTTTACCTTTACAAAAAAATGTTACCTATGTAAAGAATCTCAAGAAATATACATACATTTTGTATATTATCGACTGGGTTTGAATTTTTTCAATAGTTATAAAAATCTTCTTTTAGTTTTAGAAAGAATACGGGGGGCTTTTTTCGCATTTTTTGGGGGGGCCTAATTTATGGGGGGGGGGGGGGGTTTGGTGCTAAATTTAGGGGGGGGGGGTGCGTCATGAGGCTTAGGGGGGGGTGGGCACCCCTGTCAAAACTGACACTGTATTTCAGTAAAAGTGAGTGTAAATCACATTTAATTGAAATACAGTGTTAGTTTTGATATTAGATAGAATCTCTTATCAATCACTTCCCGGTGGTTCGGAACCCACCTAAAACTGTAGGTCCAACTCAACAATCTCCATCATCCAATTCATTACCCATGCAAAGGTCTCAGACCTATGTGGGCTTCATCCTCCAAAAAAATACATTGTTAGTTTTGATATTAGATAGAATTTCTTATCAACTACATAAAATATTTGGCACCGACTTCAAAAGATTACTTGTATGAAATTTAAAATTTTCTCAGTTTAAAGTAAATACTTTATTTTAAACTTTTTAGTACGTGAGTATTTAATCATTTCACTGAAGTCGGTTTCTTTTTTTGTTTTAAAATATGTTTTTTAGTATGTGCCGTGAAAATGGTATTAGACTTAAATGGGAAAAATGTGAAGTACTGAAATCTGAAATTACTTATTTAGGGTTTAAAATTGACAAAGATTGCATACATAAAACTGATGATAAGATTGCAGTTGTTAAGAATGCAAAACGTCCTACAAATGTATCAGAGTTGAAATCTTTTCTAGGGTTTGTTACATATTACTCAAGGTTTATACAGGGCATGGCTAATTCTCTCTCACCTTTATACAACTTACTCAGGAAAAATGTTGTTTTTTCGTGGTCACAAAAGTGTGAAACTGCATTTCAAACAATTAAGAAAGATATTGAAACAAAACTTACTCTTGCGGATTTTGATGTCACTAAACCTATAATTGTTGCTACTGATGCTAGTAAATATGCTATTGGTGCGGTTCTTTCATGTTTAGATGAAAAAGGTGTGGAAAGGCCCATAATTTTTGCTAGTAGATGTCTCACTGCAGCTGAGCGAAATTATTCCCAGATAGACAAGGAGCATTGTCAATTTATTGGGGAGTTAAGAAATTTTTCAATTACTTGTTTGGTCGTCATTTTACTTTACTGACTGACCACAAACCATTACAAAGCATCTTAAATGCTCATGCTGCTACTCCATCCATCAGTGCTACACGTTTATTACATTATTCATTATTTTTACAAGGTTTTGATTACACCATACAATACCTTAAGACCACTGAACATATGAATGCTGATTTTTGCTCAAGATTTCCTATGGAAATGGTTAATGACAATACTATTGATGAGGTTCAAATTGTACAAATGAATCAAATTGATATTTTACCGGTTACAAGGGAACAAATAGCTCATGAAACTAGAAAAGATCCAGATATGTGTAAATTACTTCGACAAATTTTAGGTACTGAAAATGGTGAAAATACAAACAATATTGCTGAATATTCAGTTGAACAAGGTTGTATTATGAAAGGCTTACGAGTTATGATTCCAAAATCTTTACAATCTAAAGTACTTGAGGAACTACACCAAGGACACTTAGGAATTGTAAAAATGAAAGGCCTTGCACGAAGTTATGTCTATTGGCCAAATATTGATTCTGATATTGAGCTTGTTACAAAGAATTGTATACATTGTGTGCGTCATTCTAGACAACAGTCTAATGTGAATTTACATCCATGGCAATTTCCTTCAGGACCATGGCAAAGATTACATATAGATTTTGCTAATCCTTCTCCAGGATTATGGCTGTTAATAATTGTTGATAGTTACAGTAAGTGGGTTGAAACTTACATAATGAAAACTCTTTCAAGCAAAGAAACAGTTGAAAATTTGCGTGAATGTTTTGCTAGATTTGGTTTACCAGTTACACTAGTATCAGATAATGGTACTCAGTTTACCTCTAGTGAATTTCAAACATTTTGTACTAATAATGGTATAAAGCATATTACCAGTGCTCCTTTCTTTCCTGCATCCAATGGTCAGGCAGAACGTTTTGTACAAACTGAAGTCAGGATTAATTAAATGTTGCGAAGGTATGATTGTAAATTCTACTTTACGGTTCAAATTAAATAATTTTTTTATGAACTACAGAAAAGCACCACATGCTACTACTGGTGAAAGTCCATGTAATTTACTCATTGAAAATAAATATTCGAACTAGACTAGATTTGATGCTACCCAATATTACTGACAAAGTGTTAGATACTCAAAGAAAGGAAATGCAAAAACAGACAATTAAAGATAAATGTTTCAATATCAATGATAGAGTTATGTACCAAATTTACAATAATAAGGGTAAATGGAATACAGGTATTGTAGCTGATAAAATTGGTTCTTCTATGTACAATATCATTACTGATGATAATATTTCTATTAGGAGACATGCTAATCAAATGAAGGATTGTAAAATTAATTTAAAGGATTTTTCAACTGATATACCTAATGTTCATTATGATACTGATGTAATTGTGCCTAAATCAACAGTACTTTCTTAACAATCGAAAGCTATTACAAGCAATGATGTTGATGATTCTACTTTCTTTTCTAATTCTTTCAAGAATGTTTTACATTCAACGCCAGTTTCTACAAAATTACCGATTGTGACAGATACTATTTACCATACGCCACAGGCTAGACCTGTTAGGTTCAGAAAACCTCCTGAAAGGTATTCACCCTAGGTTTCATTACGGGGGGAGGTGTCATATATCCTGGTACAACATGAATTTTAGTTTTATTTTATGCAGTTGGCAAGACTGTGCCACACCAGAGAGACAACGCCTACTGTACTATGTCTCTATTGTCGATTGAATTTTCATGATGTAATGAGTTTACTTACGCTATTCGTTCTTTTAATAAAATGTATTTCATCAATTACAATGAGTTTGTGATTACTTCTACCACCTACGTTACAGAATTGAATACTATAAAATACATAGCACAACAGAATGGTTACAAACACACACTAATAGACAAACTACTGCACAGAATATCAACAAAACCAATCACTCGCACCAGCAACAAACAGAATGACAACCCCCATACATTCATCACACTTACCTACCTCAACAAAAAAAACTCATAAAATAGCAGCTTCATTCAGGAAACTCATAAAATAGCTTACAGAACAAATAATTCACTCAAAAAACACCTGCATTTTCAGACAACATCTCAAAACAAGTACAACAGATCTGGAATTTACAAATTGAAATGTGATGACTGCAACAAGTTCTATATAGGACAAACTGGCAGGACATTCACCACTAGATTCAAAGAACACACAAGAGCCATCTCACACCCAAACACACATTCCACTTTTGCTGAACACATCATTTCAACAGGCCACAGTTATACAGACATTGACACTAATTTAGACACACTACACTTCACTCACAAAAGCCATAAACTCAATGTTTTAGAACAATATGAGATTTACAAACATGCAAAGCAGGAACCTGACAACATTTAAAATGATCAACTTAACTTCTTCTCACACACTCTATTTGACAAAATAATCCCAATTTCAAACCTCCCGCCTACTCATCCCCCCACCACAGCACCATTCCAACATACATAACCCTCAAACTCATACCTTAAGTCAGTGTACTGTGGGTTGTCTGACGATGCTCTAGACAACAGAGCGAAACGGCCGTCACGCCATAACGTGAGTTAATTTCCATTTAAAAGTGGTTTTTTAAAGTTTATATTACATATTAGTGGAAACAAGATGGATCTTCAACATCATAAATAAAATTACTTCCAATTCAATGATGAATATACTACAGCCATCCTGCCGACCTCCCTATGTGATCACCCATTTCTAGCATAATGGTCGAAATGTGTCTCCAACACTAAGAGAAAATCCAAATATTAAAAAATAATTTAATTTCTGTGGAATAATTTAATATAAGAGTCCTTCACCAAAATTTTTGATTGCCGGCCGTCACTGCAGTGCTCAGTGAGTAAAATATTTTAATTTTCTACTCAAATATTTGACTTCATAGTCGTGCAATTATTCATAAAGTCAAATACTGTAATTATTATTAGTAATACCTCGTCATGTATACCAAATTTCAAGATTTCAAAACCAGTAAATGTTACCAGTGTCATTTTTTGGAGGATGAAGCCCACATAGGTCTGAGACCTGTGTGTGGGTAATGAGTTGAATGATGATGATGATGATTGATGAGCTGGACCTACAGTTTTAGAATAGAATGACTTTTTTATTTGTTGACGTGGCGAAGTTTGGACAGTTATGTCCAATCTACCACTTAACCAGTTTTCGGTGGGTTCAGAACCACCGGGAAGTGATTTTACAGCAGAGAACAGTGTCTTTTTTGCTGGCCGATCTAATCGGTCACCCTTACAAAGAGTGCCCAGTAGAACGCAGCTTATCCCTATCTGATTGAACAGATACCTGCTTCGGCTCACGGCTATCACTTCCCTGTCGTCTGGTCTATTAAAATTCAAAGATGTTGAAGAATTTGAATAGACCAATCAGACTCCACCAGTAACATTTACCAGTAAATGAGAAGGCTCCCATAAACTCAACCAATAATCTACTTTTCAACCTGATTTTACAAATTGTTTGGGGGGGGGGGGGCTTGAAAACGCTTTTGGCACAAAATGGGCAATCAAGAAGTGGAAGGGCGACGACTGTATTACTAGTAACAATACTATTTGATCTAAAACTGTTATTTTTCTAAGAAAAATTTTGAAAATCCCAAAATATATAGTTTTAAAAAGTACAATAATTATTATAGTTATTGTCGATTAGGACAATATTGTCGATTTGAGAGCATTAATATGGTAACATCAGCTGATGAACCGGGTCCACTTTGATTCGGTCTCCTGTAAACAAAAACAGTCCCAGTAATACCAACTAGAACCACATGATAATCAAGTTGGCATTGCTACCAGTTACCGGCTTTCATAATCAGCTGACTGCATCCATTTTCTTCAACGTCATCCTCAAACCTCAAACCTTCATCAGTTGATGTCTAGCACTGATAGAGAGAAGAGCTGTTTTGTGCTCCAGTAGATTTTTCAACACACATCACTGGAATGTTACCTTAAATTTGCTATTTAAACAGTGCCTACTGATTAAATACTGAAGTGCTCAAATGATTTAGTGATGAATAAATGGAAAATCAATTCTGGATATCTTTCACAAGGTAAGCAGTTTCATATCAATTTTTGCAATTTAGTCTATTTTAAGACACCCTTAAATACCATAGTTTCTTAATTGCATAGCTTTGCTGCATTATTTTGAAGTGAGAAATAACTAAAATGAAATGGCTAAAATTTAACCTAAAAAGTTCATCATCACTAACTCTTTGAAATCTGTCTAGTCATTTTCAGTTACCAACTCTAATTCAATAACTATGTTTCAATACTCGGGTAGGGTAAACTCTACTAGTTTTCCCCTTTATTAACTTATTTCAAAGCCAAGCTAAGGAACTATTTAATAACTACAGTTTTTAATATAAAAACCAAGAAAAAATTGTTATTCATTTTTAGGTAGACTTCTCGCTATTCATTATTATACATTGACCTTGACTACGGTACCAATTTATTTTATAGATCATTAGAATTTATAAATTTTATTGGGACATTCTCAGTGAACATGCATTTTCTCATTTTGTTAGTTTTAATCTACCAATGCTGCTTGATTTCAAATTTCTCATGAATTTATTTTTATTATTGCTTCTATTTTCCCTTGGACATTATTTTCCAGACAGTGTGCTTCAAAAGTCAATCTTAAAACTATCCATCAATTGAAACGTCCTTCAAAAATCAAAAGCAGAGAATTTAAATTGTTTTTGACTGAAAAAAGAAATAATTCATTGTTTGAAAAATAAGTTCAGAACTGGTCGTCGCCTACATTATAATTATTATAAATTGATAGTGATATTATATAATCAAATTAAAATTAGTTATCACACTAGTAGCCTCTTAGTGGAATTTCAATGAGCTTTTATATCATGATGATCATCCAAGTAACTAGTAACTATATTGATAAACCTCTTATTAGAACTTGTATGCATACTGGGCTAATTTAATTTTATGATTTCAAGAAATGTTTCTTACAAGCCAGCAGCTACCGTACTGATTTGAACCATGATCTACCAATAATTGATTCAAACTATTCCAATCCTTATAGATAATTAATCCATATTCTTTTCAATGAGAAAATGTTTTTCAGTCTCATTTAATTATTATCTTTAATCTCTGTCCTTTTGCTCAAACTCCACTTACTTACTACTCAAATATATACACATCCCACTTGCAATTTGACATGTTCAGTGACTATAGATAGGCCTACTGTACTAATCCAACATTTTCTCAAAATTATGTTGCTGCAACCCAAATTGACCAATTTCTTTGATTATTTCACAATTATTTTTAGGATATTATAAAATTGGGTTCCACTATTTGACGTCGTTTCAGGCATTGCTGAATATAGTTAGCAAGATTATTAACTTGAAGCTAGTTTGTAAAATATTTTTTCAAGTTTGGTTTCTCAGTCGTTTAGTGAATTCTTCAGTAGCTATTGATTCATTAGCGGCCCTAAGGCTTGTTTCACACACACCCGGCAGTCGGGTAACTGGTGTTGTTTGCCCAGCTGTACGAACATTGCATTATATGGGTCTATGTAATCATACCGGATAAACAATAATGGTTACCTAACTGCTGGGTATGTGTGAAACAAGCCTTAGGGCCTCTAATGAATCAATAGCTTTTGAATGAGAAACCAGGCATGAACCATATATTAAATTGATCATGATGTTATTTCCATGCCAGTGAATCGAAATGACTCATTCCAAATTCAATTCCACTGGATCACCAATTAATTCTAATATATACTAATGATAGTCTTATTGGGATTGAATAGGAAATTTTAATTCATTCCAAGTATCCTCCAACATTATTCTCAAGGGCAGAGATTGTTCATTGATATACTTGATGAATGAAGTGGCTGTTTTACCCTATCAAAATTTCAATATAATTATTGTTGGAGCCGTATTGATACTGGTTTATTTTGTATGGCTTTCCATTTTTAAGAACAAGTATTTCTGAGTTTTCAACTATATCCAGCAAAACATATGATGCAGTATCAGTATATTAGGACACATTGTTTAATGCTCAAGATACTTGATCTTAATCAACATCATCACTTCAAACACATTCTATAGTCAATTGAATATTGCCAGCACATATCAATTTCCAATCAACTTTACAAACTTTTATCAATGTAACACCACCACATATTTTGATATAATTGAAGCAATCAACACACCTCCAAATTTGTAATAGCTTAACTGAACTATTTTTTTTTTCAACAGGATGACTGATCAGTTCAACCTACTTCAAGAAGGAGATATGAAAAGACTCAACTTCACGGTAACCTCTTCAGTAGGTCAAGATGGTGGAGTACAAACTGGCCAGGACGTGAAACTGGAGATTTGGTATTATGTATCTTGCTTTTATAGTCAGTTAGGTTAGAAGTTTCCCACCATTCTCCTGCATATGCTAGGAGGTTTACAGTTGTTAGTCAAGTACCACACTCTTCAACCATGCTCTTGGATTGTGCCACAAAGTCATATTTGTGGCTTCGATGGCAGGGTCTGCATCTGAGAGTCCATGTCTCTCTTGTAGAGTTCATGACCGCAGTTGTCAGATAACGCTGCTATACGTCCGTCTTATGATGGAGTGGTACTGTTTATTGTAGCTGGTGGGATGTGTTATGAGGCTAACAATCGTGAATGGAGATTTGTTGGGTTGTAGGGCATTTGCAGTTGTTAATCATGTATCACACTTTCTATCCGGGCTCTTGATTTGTGCCATGACATAATCTTATCGCGCTTGATGGTTTTTTGGCTGGGTTCAGTGGCTCTCACGGATGCTTCGAGAGTCTCTCTCCTCGCTAAGGCCTTGTGACTACTTGTTAGTTCCACAAGGAGAACAGGGTGCACTGCTCAGTCGCCACAACCATTTTATTATGGTGTGGTACATTTCATTGCAGCTGGTGGGTTGATATAAGGCTAACAAATGTAAATAGGGATTTGCTGTTAGATCCCTGTCAGGATTCTCATGTCACATTCATTGTGCATGGACTGTGTTACCCTGTGATCAAGAGATGCCGGTTGCCAGGTGAAAACCCTGGAGTAATGATGTCTCCGACATATGTTGAGTGCAGGTGTTAGCACCTTTATGTTTGGTAATTGTGATAAGAGATTAGATTAGACATTGATTATGCAAAAATTGTGGGAGTGGCTCTCACTTTAGCTTCGGCTACTGGCTTTGTGCTTAGAGCTTATGCCGTATTTACTGTTGCCAGTGAAAATGCCATAAGCTCCAACACACTGAGAATAGAGTTCACTAAATCAAATCATTTATATATCCTCCTCAACAAAAATAGAAACATAAAAATATAAAAAATACATCTGAATAATATAAAATAAAATTGCACTAAATCAACAAATATATAACTAGTTTATATGGTATTTATATACCAGTTTCAAAAGTACAAATCATGATTTGAAAGAATCAAAAAATTTTCTGGGGCTCTTATACACATGCTAGGAAGTGGAAATATGTGATACTATTTATCAATTCCTTAGAGGCGCTTACCTACAGATGGTAGGAATGCAAATATTTGAAACTATTTATTGATAGATTATTGGCGCTTGCCTACAGATGTAGGAGTGCAAAAATATTTGATACTATTTATTGATAGATTATTGGCGCTTGCCTACAGACGTAGGGGTGCAAAAATATTTGATACTATTTATTGATAGACTATTGGCGCTTGCCTACAGACGTAGGAGTGCAAAAGTATTTGATACTATTTATTGATAGTTTATTGGCGCTTGCCTACAGATGTAGAAGTGCAAAAATATTTGATACTATTTATTGAAATATTATTGGCGCTTGCCTACAGACGTAGGGGTGCAAAGATATTTGATACTATTTATTGATAGACTATTGGCGCTTGCCTACAGATGTAGGAGTGCAAAAGTATTTGATACTATTTATTGATAGATTATTGGCGCTTGCCTACAGATGTAGGAGTGCAAATATATTATACTATTTATTGATAGATTATTGGCGCTTGCCTACAGATGTAGGAGTGCAAAAATATTTGATACTATTTATTGATAGATTATTGGCGCTTGCCTACAGACATAGGGGTGCAAAAATATTTGATACTATTTATTGATAGATTATTGGCGCTTGCCTATAGATGTAGGAGTGCAAAAATATTTGATACTATTTATTGATAGATTATTGGCGCTTGCCTACAGACATAGGGGTGCAAAAATATTTGATACTATTTATTGATAGATTATTGGCGCTTGCCTATAGATGTAGGAGTGCAAAATAATATATTATACTGTTTATTTATAGATTATTAGCGCTTGCCTACAGATGGTAGGAGTGCAAAAATATGTGATACCATATTTATTGATAGATTATTGGCTCTTGCCTATTCATGTACGGTGAATGTGATAAGAAATTAGATTAGACATTCATTATTCAAAATTTGGGGAAGTGGCTCTCACTTTAGCTTCAGCTACTGGCTTTGTGCTTAGAGTTTATGCCATTCTCTCTGGCAATGCTTTGGCAGTGAAAATGTCATAAGCTCTACCACACTGAGAATAGAGTTCACTTGGGTACATTCAAGCATGGAAGCAATAATTCAAGGGTAGTTTAAGGGTGCTGTCCTATACTTGCTAGGAAATGAAAATATGTGATACTATTTATTGATAGATTACTGGCGCTTGCCTACAGATATAGGGGTGCAAAAATATTTGAAATCATTCATTGATAGATTATTGGCGCTTGCCTACTGATGTAGGGGTGCAAAAAATTTGATACTATTTATTGATAGATTATTGGCGCTTGCCTGCAGATGGTAGGAGTGCAAGTATGTGATACTATCTATTGTTAAATAAGGAATTTTCCCCATTTAATCACTCTTGCTCAAGTCTGTTTCAGCCACACTGTGTTGTCATCACCACTTCTTCTCGGGTGTTCTTCTCAAACAGATTCAACTCCATTCGTGCTACAGTCTTTTTTTAAGCTTCATCTACTAGGTAATTAACTGTTTTTCTTTTCTTGTAGAATCTATTCTAAATAACTGAAGAAATCACAATAGCCTTCATAGCTAAACAGATTCGGTTTCAGAGCAATTCAAATATCTAATCCAGTGCTGAGTTTCAAGCATTGCATTTTGAGATTTGTCCAGATATCTCAACGCAGTAATAATTGAATGTTTCCATGAGTGATGATTCTGAATCTCCATCAATAAATCAGATAATAAATCCAGCCAATCCGACTTAGCTTTTTTAAATGCTATCCAATTCTAAACTATTCTTGATTATTTGAATTAAAAATTAAATTATGTTGTTTTAAAACTATTTAGTGGACTTTATGCTTTGAAAATTTCTTTTATCTCTGATTGTTTTCTAGGCTAGTTTGCCAGCAGAAGTGTTCATCTAATTGCTATCAAAGAGGATGGAATCTCCAAAACTAAAACTGATAAGATATATAGTAGTACCGGTAGCTTACCTGAACAGAATTTTTGTTTGAAGCTTGGTATTTGATGATCCAGACAAACTGCTAGCTGGACAGTTACTTGAAAAAATATTATTGTTGAAAATGATAGAATAATATTCTTCAAAAGATTATATTGTTTTCATATTGATGCAGGAAATTTGATGAAAATTTCTGTAAACATGATTAGGCTACCAATACACAGTTTCAGTAGTTCATTGGTATTATAAACCTTTTAATCAGAATTGAAATGCAATAATTTTTGTTTAATGTTTAAATAATAATTGTTTTTTGCTTTTCAACTGGTGGGGAAGGAATTATGCACAAATTCTGGAACGCAGATTTCAGGGTTATACCGGAACGTTTTTCTAAGTATGTCGGGAATTAAAAAAATATTTTTAGCAACTTTTTATATTGTACTTGTAATTGGGCATGCATTTATGTTGTTACAATTCTTTGTTATATTGTGTTTTTCATGGCATTGATTTAAAAAACGTTATGTATTAATAATAGCAAAAAAATCATTTTCTATTTAAATTCAAACAATGAAAATATATATAGTTGATAAAGTTTCTATAGAGTACAAGTGACCTTTTCAGATTATTTCAAGTCTCAACTTTTGTAATTTTATCGATTGTGGCTATTGTAATTTGTGAATACTGTTTGTATTGACTAGTCTTAATACTTCAAGGCATGATTTTGAAACACAGTTTGTACAATCCACTACTAGGTAGGGCATGCAGTTCTCTGTTACTTCGTTTATTTGTTTTATTGTGTATTTCTTGTCATTGATTTTACCAGACACTTTGTATCAATCATTGTTAAAAAATGTCAGCTTCCACTTCAAACAATTGAAGATATATCTAGTTGATAATGATTTATAATTTAAGTATAATTTCAAGTTTCAACTGCTGTAATTTTATCGATGGTGACTAATGTAATGTGAGAATACTGTTGGTATTGACTTGTCTTGTACTCCATGTGTGGAGTTTTCAAGGCTTAATCTTTAAAAAATTCAAATAATAATAAATAAAAATACAGGATGAAAAGGGCAGAAGAAGGAAGAAGCGAGAAAGGTGGGAGGTCTAGGCCACGGGCTTCTCCATCTTTCTTAGTATATTATATTGAATGATCAACATTTAATTTAATTTCCACTTTTAATAATATTTTATTGTTATATAGATAGGAAACATTGTTTTTTAAATGTTATGATTTATTCAAAATTATTTTCTCTTTTGTATGAATTTCATTTATAAAATCTTATACTGGGTTCTCTGCTGTACAAACCGATGGAGAATTTTGAGAGGCTCTTTTTGTCCATCTTGAATTACATCTGAAGTTCTGCTCTTCTGGTGTATTTTGATGATGTTCTCTTTTTGGTGTTTAGGGAGGGGGGTATTGTTTGCTGGAGGGGGGTATTGTTTGCGGTACTGGTTCTATTGTGTTGCTACGGTGTCAGTTTGTAGAATAGCTTTTGATGTCTATTTGTTGTATCAGAGGAGTACTGCAGAAAACCCAGCAAATGAGATTTATATTAAAATATATTCTTTTTAAAACAATTATTATTTATCAATAGAAAATGTGGTCAGGGGATACTGTTTGGTTGGCAGGACAGAGGTGATCTCTGGAGGTACCCCAGGGATTGCCTCTCAACTCCAACACTACTTCCCTCCGTTAATGGGTTGTAGTTAGAAGCAGTATCCACCTCGCGTGGCCCACAAGGCCCCTCCCGGAAGGGGGGCAAGTCAACCTTACGTCCTCGAATGGTGTTGATGCCACACCTCGTGTGGGCTGGGAAACGTACGTCCTGGGTGCCCTCGGTTTGGTTCATCTCTTGACTGGAGGCAGTGTTGAGATGTCCCCTGACGGTGGGATACCACAGTGACTGCGGCCGACAAGGCTCTGGCGATTGGCGAAGTTAGGGACACCCAAGTTAGTAGACAGATCTATCTGCTACTAATCTTGGTGATCTCTCACTACCGCTTTTCATGAATTTTTACTATTCTTCCTTTCTGTTCTCAATTCCCTTTTGGGGCCAAGTAATAGGTGTTGTTAATTTTAATTTTTTTATTTTCTCATGTAGGCATCTATTATTTTATCATCCATTTTGTATATTATCGACTGGGTTTGAATTTTTTCAATAGTTTTATAAATCTTCTTTTAGTTTTAGAAAGAATACGGGGGGCTCTTTTCGCATTTTTGGGGGGGGCCTAATTTATGGGGGGAGGGGGGATTGGTGCTAACTTTAGGGGGGGTGCGTTATGAGGCTTAGGGGGGTGGGCACCCCTGTATAATGGCCCGATTGAAGAGGGGTTTCTGTTTCGAGTTGATCGTTTTGCATTTGTCTGTTTATAACACATTTACAGCTGAACGCGTGAACCGACGAATGTCTTCGAAATTTGGCATGAATGTTTTAGTAATGCGCAGTGATGTATATGTATATGGGTTTTTTAATTTTGTTGCATTTAAAGGATAATTACAAGGAAAAAAGGAAAAGCACCCAAGCCTTCTTCTATAGGAACATATGATATTTAAAATAACCTCCATCATTTTCAATTGGATTGAGATTCATAGATAGTCCTCAAGCCATAACATCTGGTTGAGCCTTATTCATATGAATATAGTTATATGAATATCATATATCATTCATAATTTGCTTGTTTCATTTCTAATATTAACGGATTTAAATTGAGTATAATAACAAGTGTTACTAAGTAAATTTAATTGATATTGTTTTATAAACTCATTCATCAGACATCTGAAATCTAATTTAAGCAATCAGCTGAGTACATCAAGTTTGTTGCTCTATGCAAGTACCCTCATTCTTGGGCGTGAGGTCTACAACTGTTCATGGAACTACTAGTATTTTTTCAGGACCATCTGAAATGATGTGATAATAATCTCATATTAAAAAATGTTGAATCCCACACCAACAGTATACATTTCCATCAAAAACGTCGATACATCAGAGTATCGATATATTGGAATATCAATATAATTATGTTAAAAAATAAATAAATCTAAATCTTCTATGTTAAATAAAAAATAAATAAATAACTAGATCTTAAATAAATCTATGTATGTCAAAAATATCGGTATAATATAAAGCTGGGCATTCACGTTCCGATTTGCAGTACCACTTGCAGTCCAACCTTCAAGGTTGGATCCGAAAACGGAACGTGAATGGGCTTGTTGGATGGTTGGAATTGTAGATGGACCACTAGAGGGACGACTTACGAATGTAGACGGTGTTGGAGCGTGTATGGGGCAGTCGGATCAAAGTCGTCCATCTTATCTCAGTCAGTGCATGACCTTCGGGCAACATCGGGCAACCTCGGTTACATTTTTCAGCTCAAGAGCGACGTTCACAGCTGATTAGGAATAAAGTTGGATTGTAAGTAGGAGCGTGAGTGGAGTCGACTATCCATCTAGCAGTACTACTAGCAGTACTGCAAGTGGTACTGCAAGTTGGAACGTGAATGCCCAGCTTAATCGTCTATGTATAAAATAATATCGATGTCGAAAAATAACGATATATTTTGTTTAGGAGAACTCGTCGTTAGCGAACAAGCTATGCTTTGCTGATGGCGCCAAATATGTATTAATTGTGTGTGATTGATTGTTATTTACAAGAGTTTGGCAATAAAGAATTTTGAATTTGAATTTTCTTGAAACGTACGATTTTTCCTTAAATACGATAAATTTCGATGTCATGTACGATAATTGTAGAATAGAAGGCTGGCAACTGGCAACACTGATACAAGCTTCCGTTTCTGTTTCTATCCATAATGATTCACGTAGAATTCAAATGACGTATAAAAAAATAAGAATGTTTTATTCTTTCTAATGTATTATACATTAATAGCAATACATTTTTTAATGTGCCCAATGTTATTAAAACCGTGATTTAACCTTGAATGTGAACGATGCTAAGATAAGGTCAGACTTGATCTTGGTTTAACGTCTGTTGCACTCTGTTATGACAAATCGAAATCAGCTGGCCAAGAAATAACCTCTAAATCTGAATACGTAAACAAACAGTTTTTCGTATTTAGTTTTTTTTACCGACTCATAGTTACGTTATCAGTATCAACTACAACTACAATTACTGTAATTACAACTACAATTACGGTACTTTAACTTTTTACTTTTCTTGTAAAAAGAATAGTCGAATGATTTATAGTGATTGCTAACATGAAGAACTTGAAAGTGACATTCCTTCATCCTGATCTTGGTATCGGTGGCGCTGAAAGACTTGTTGTTGATGCGGCTTTGGCTTTGCATAACAAAGGACACAAAGTGCATTTTTTGACAACACATCACGATACTTCTCATTGCTTCGAAGAGACAAAAGATGGAACTCTTCCTGTGATAGTTGTAGGTGACTGGCTACCTCGCTCCGTATTTGGCAGGTTATACGCGCTGTGCGCATACATTCGTATTATTTATGCTGCTTTCTACTTGGTTCTATTTAGTGACTTGGAACCTGACGTGGTTTTCTGTGATCAGATTTCTGCTTGTATCCCCGTCCTTCATCTGAAGTTCAAGCATGTTTTATTCTATTGTCATTTCCCAGACCAACTTCTGAGTACCCCTGGTAGTTTTTTAAAATCGCTATACCGCCTACCAATCAATTGGATTGAAGAATTCACCACGGGCTGTGCTGATAAAATACTAGTAAATAGTGATTTCACAAGAGGTGTGTTTAAAGAGACATTCAAATCTTTGAATCAAAATCCAGATATTCTTCATCCATCAATTAATACAAAAAGTTTTGATGGAGACGTGTCCTACGACATAAACAATTTGTTGACTAGACCGATAAGCAATAATTCCAACATAGTTCTCTCTATTAATCGATATGAACGCAAGAAAAATTTGATACTAGCCATTTCGTCTTTTGAAAAGTTGAAAAACTACATGTCTGAATCGTCTTTCAATAAAACTTGTTTGATAATTGCTGGAGGATATGACACAAGGGTTACTGAGAATATTGAACATTTCTTGGAACTAAAGGAATATTCTAAACAATTGAATTTAACGGAAAAGGTCCATTTTTTAAGGTCGCCCTCAGATACAGAAAAATTAGCCTTACTGAAGAGATGTAATGTATTAGTTTACACTCCATCTAATGAACATTTCGGAATTGTTCCATTGGAAGCTATGTATGCTTTGAAACCTGTTGTTGCTGTTAACTCTGGAGGACCTGTCGAGACTATATCGAGTGGCAAGACTGGATTCCTCTGTGAACCTACAGCAGATAATTTTTCCAAGTCTTTGGCTCAAATCCTTGAAGATAAGTCTCTTCAAGAGAGCATGGGAAAAGCTGGCAGAGAAAGATTCAAGGAGAATTTCTCATTTGAAACTTTCAGTGTGAAATTGAACCAAGTTATTAATAGCCTCGTAAGTTGACTCTCAACGATTAATTTCCGAAGGTAAACTATTTTCAAAAAACGTCAAATTTATTAATCATTATTACGATAATATCTTTATCATATATCTGTCATTATTCCAAATATCAAGCTTGATGTAAATAAAATAATATTTTTCATTATCATCTTTCTTCTCAAGGTATCCTCCTATAAGTATCAAATCCAAGGCCTGTATTTATATGAACGTACCTTGAAACTTTCTCAACTCAAGGAATGCTCGAAAAGCATTGAATTTAAGGATTCAAAGTCTCCTTTGAGTTAAGGGAACCTCAAGGTACGCTCATAAATATGGGCCATTGTTTACAATTGAAATTTTTTTATTAATGAACAATTATTGAATGAATTATTAATGAACAATTATTGTCTGATAATCAGTGAATCAGAAAAAAACTAAACAAATGCATAGATTATCATCGTTTAACAAATGCTTCTTAAAATGCATATCATCACATATGAGAATAATGTGATATTTAGTTTGAGCCTCAAATTTCACTACTAGGAACGATGGGTTTAATCCAGTGGTCCATGACCCTGGGGTAAACGGGGACCTGCCAGGGGGTCCATGTCAGTGAAAAATAAAATTGGGGGTCCATGATATGTTAATGGGAGTCCACAATAGCGAATGTCTTTGGATCGGGTTGTGGTATACGCTACGTACAAACTAATATCAAAACTGACACTGTATTTCTAAGTAAATTAGGATTTTAACTCACTTATACTGGAAATACTGTAGGTATGCATTTCACTTCTAAACAGAATCTTCATCAGCCTAGAAGTGAAATGCATCCCTCTAATATCTCAAGTATACGCGAGTAAAAATCATAATTTAAATAGGAATACAGTGTCATTTTTTATATTAGATTGTTCATCAAGTTTTTCGTAATGGAAAACATCAAAGAGTACCAGTAGGCTACTTTATGTACTTGTATAATACTGCTATACGTACATGCAAGCAAGCATCATATCTATTTGAAATAATAGCGCTTTCTATGAAAATATTTTTAAATCAGAGAATTCATACTTAGTTTTCTTATATTTGAAAATTATAAGCCTTCACTGGTAGTAGGTGACTTAAACAGCTCAGATTTACCAAATATAAATTTCCGTTATTAGTTGTATTATTATGAGAAAAACAAGCCCCATACCCTTCATTTATTTTCTATTACATTTTAAAACTATTAACATTTACTGGTAGGTCACTAAGCAAGTCAGGTACTTAAAATTTCAAGCTATTTTCAGCAATATTGTTATAAACCAAAGTCGCCTCATATATTTTAAAGTTTTAAGCAAAAGGAGCCTCGTATTTATTTATATTTGAATGATATTCTATCATATTTCAAAAAGGAACGTTTATTGGTAGGTCACTCAACAACTTAGGTAGGTACCAAACTATTCAAGTTATTTCAGGTTTATTATTATGAGGAAAAGGAGCCTAATGTCTTTAAATTATCAAATCATATAGATATATCAATTCTAATAGATTTGTTCTTATCTCTTGATTAACTTTTTTGGAGTCAATTTTTAATATTCTTGTTAGAACACTCTATTACTGTCATTGGCGTAGCGACGGAGGGTGCAACCCCCCTTTAGCCTGTGAAAGACGCCCCAAAAATGAGTAGGGAGGCATCAATAAAAATACGATAATATCGGTTACTAGAGGCGAAAAAAAGTTTTCATATGTGAAGAATAGCTTAAATAATGTTACAGCTAGAAAGAAAACTATAATTTTAATACTCTAATTAAAGCTATATAGAGGGGATGAGGCGAACAAGGCAAGTTTCCTTGGGCCTCAACGTCAATGGACCATATCATTTTAAAATTAATGTAAGCAAGTGATAATACAAAAATAAAATAAGGGGGCCCAAATTGTACAGCTAGGGCCTCTTTTTTCCAGTATGGACCTCTAGAGGCCCCTTAGAAGCCTAACACCCTAGAGGCCGCGGGCCCTACGAGCCCGTTTTTATTGCCAGTATAGTCATGCGAAGTAGAGATTCAAATAGGCTGCATCTAGAATATTTTCAAATTTCAACCTTTATACAGAAGAGTCCCCTAATTGCCTCGGCTTTGGGCCTTCAAAGACCCCACGATGCTGGTGGGTCCCAGTATTTTTGGAGCCCCCAAACATGGGTTTGAATTTCCCCAGACCACTTGAATGAAGTTGACACAGTAGGCTTGAAAGGAGAAAAGGACTCTTAATATTTTTGCAGACGGGCTTCAAATGCTGATTTCTGTTACTGTTCAGATGTGATACCCCAGAGTTTTATTGTGATCGTGAAATTTGTCACGCCATGAATCAATTAACAAATAATATGAGGGTTGATAGCCATAAAAAAAAACTAAAAGTTTCACTTTCAATTTTTTCAGAATCCCCAATGTTTTGAGGATCTGTCATCATCTATTTATGTAATTACAAAATTACTATAAGTTGAAGTTTGGAGTTGGATGTGCTATTAATTCATTCGCTCTTTGCAAGTTGAACAAAGTTCCATTCAAAGTCATAATAATTTTACATACCGGTATTCCAATATTAGTGAATAGTTCAAAAGATTACACAAAAATAGAAGAGAAGTTTATTGCTCTCTCTGGTGCCACTCAGTACCCTTTTCCCTAGCCTCCACAGCTTGTTAGACGAATGTTTATCAGTTGGCTTACATTCGAATTTTATTCTTTAAATTAAATTCAAATTAGTTACACAGATTTTTTTAGTATAGAAAGCAACTAGGCATAGCAATGCTAGGTGGGAAATCGAGTCATTAATTGAAAATTGGTGTTTAGGGTGAAGGTGTAAGGGAGCCTCCAGCCTCAACTCTGTCCCGGGCCGTTAAAATGTCTCTGGGTAGCCATGATTGTAATAATAATTTGAAACCACTATAACTTGTTAAATGGCTTTATAAAAGTAGTATTTTTTAGATTTTATACATTAAAATTTGTTCACAACTAATCAATTAACTAACAATAAACGAAAAGTGGGTTCAAGTTCTTAGGCAAACGATTCATAAAAGCAGTGATTTATCGAATTTAAGCCGTTATTCTTCTTGGGTTCCATTAATACTATTTCACTAAAACAAAAAACAATATGTCTTACTATTTGATTATTTCAATTCAAATTAGTTTATATTACAAAACTTTACGTGCTTTAAGTTTATGTGCTTTTTAATGTTTTCTTCACCACAATTTTAATTGGTTACTGCGAGCAGTAGTAGAACTACTTCATCAGCCTTAAAAATAAATTTCAACTTATAGTTTTAAAAAAAATTTATGACATTTATACAGTGGGTCCACCTAAAACCAAAAATCTTGGCAAGGGGTCCATGAGGCAAAAAAGTTTGGGAACCACTGGTTTAATCGAATTCCAAAGTCGAATAGAATTTAAGTTGAATCGAAAGTCGAACCGAATGAAACACAATCAATAGAATGTTGAAATGGAAAAGAAACTATGATGTTGAAGATCCATCTTGTTTCCACTAATATGTAATATAAACTTAAAAAACACTTAAGTGGAAATTAACTTACGTTATGGCGTGACGGCCGTTTCACTCTGTTGTCTAGAGCATCGTCAGACGACCCACAGTACACTGTGAGTTTGCTGTGGGTCGTCTGACGATGCTCTAGACAACAGTGAAACGGCCGTCACGCCATAACATGAAAAATAAACATCTGCTGTGGTATTTTGTACTAGAATTGCTAGTTTGTATAGTTTTTCTTGCTGATGAAGCCCACAAGTCTGAGACTTGTGCGTGGATAGAACTGATCGTGTGTGTAGATTAACATATTTTAACACCGATCCCTGGACTATTGAACTGTCTGGATTCTAACTAAATTAATCACCTTTGGGGCCTAATCAATGGGTCTAAATAACAAAATGCATTTCATATGAATTTAACAGAATGATTGGAGCTAAGAGCCTTATTAAACAGAGCCACTTTAGTCGCCGTTTATGGCACAATTACACCAGCTGAGCGTTATGACCGAGCTCACCAATTTCAACGCATGCGAAGTCATACGTAACCAATTCTATCCAATCGAATTTAACCGTCACGCGCGACGGCGACTGAAGTGGCTCTGTATAATAAGGTTCTAAGGCAATCATCCAAGTTAACATCCTAATAATAGTAAAGCGAGTTATCATGAAGTTTTCAACAAAAGTGGATCAGCATCGGAAATGATTTTACAGTTTTTTGAACTAATTGTCAACATAGATGCTTTTATCCTACATTCTCCAGAACATATAGGCTAGAGAAGGTACCACATACCGTACTTGGGCCACCAATGATAAATTAATATAAGTAGTTTAGCCAGGAGTATAAATTTATGTTTTTTTCAATAACAAAATAATCGATAATTTATCTATACAATTCGAATACAATATTTTCAAGTTTTTCTACTGATCACATATTTTTACTCACTATAAACATGGTCAAATCTGTTCACACTCGATCATTTTTCTGGATTTTCAACTGACTGATTGCGTATCATAGGCACTCTGATAACAATTAATTAAAAACTATAATTTAAAATAACAGAGTCATCACTTTAAATGAAAAAAATCAAGAAAACCTATTTGCCAACGAAGGCTGAATTAGCGTGACAAGAACTTATTAATTCGTACACGTACTTCTTGATTATAAAAAACAAGATCAACACATAATTACCAATAAATAGAGGAATTGGATGAAATTACGAATCTTACTTATAAAATCTTGTTCTACACGTTGAATGAAAGAGTTCCAACCTTCTCTATAGAGGAATGTTGAAGCGTAGATATTGTAATAAAGTTAATGATGTATCACTCTAACTCATTTCTTGTTCCTTTTTTCTAAAAGGTAACATAAAAATATTCTGATGTATTTTAAACTTTCGATTGACCCAAAATTAGCTGTGTATAAAATTATATTTGGAGAAGATATATCTGAATGGAAATGCTGTAATGTAGTATTCATATAACTTGGCAGCGTGTAGCAGATGGGACATGCTACATCTGAACCCAACATACTGCTGCCAAGTTATATGAAAACTACTATACATATCTTTTTACCTTTACAATATTTTATAACATCACATTTTTACCACATAACCCAGATTTGGTCTGATGTATTTCACCTTTAAAGTTATTCAACATTTCAACTGGATAGCTGCAAGCGATCTTTTGAATAAAAGCCATGATGTTTGGATTTTCCGCATTCTACATCAGTCTTACTCGTTCTTTACAGGATGAAATATCAAGTTTCAATGTATACTGTTGATCAAGTCCAAGGTAAGTATCAGACATCAGGTACAAGACCAGTTGCGCTTTGCCTGTGGAATTACAAAAACAGTGATTATTTTGTTTGATCATAGAACTGTTGGATAACTTTCCATAATCTGAATATTTTATTAACCACAAAGAGCGAATAAAGCGAATTAAGAAGCATGGTGAAATTTGTTTGAATTGAAAAAGGGATTGTAGTTTCAATAAGAGCAAAAAATACATAAATTTAGGTATTACTGTATCACAATATTTATTCATCATTAAACCGGGGGGACCCCCTGTACACGTGCCCCCCAATAGTTGATGCCATCGTTTATGCCCCCCCCCCTCCTAATATTTGACGTCAATGTCCATGTCCCCTTCATAAAATATTGGGGAATAGACAAATAGTCAACAAACCAACCAGCAAACTGGTACAGAAAACACTTTTACTTTCAACTAGCATTTTACCCGATCTTGACCGGGAATCCAGTGTGGAGTTTTTTTTCTGGGAGATAATTGAAGGTAGTGATCACAAAATTAAAATTTTATTGAGGTGAACTTCACATTAAATTCATTAGATCCTTCAATTTTATTCTTTCTCAATCGAAGTAAGTTTTGATTCAAGTAACTTATTTGATGTTTTTTATTGGTTCATCTAAAAAAATATTAATAGGTAAAAATAATTCCCAAAAATCTCCCTACAAGCCCACCCAACATTGGATTCAGTTACGAATATTTATTATGCTGATTGGAATGGAAATAATAGTTTCTCTGACAAAACAGAATTTAGAACAAACTGTGAGAAAAAATTATACAAATTAAATAATTTTAACCAAATTGGTTTTGAAAATACAAAAATTATTTGGTAGAGTTGACTTCTGTGAGTAAAACAATTTTGCCCGAATCGAGATTCGCAGCTGCCCCACGCACTGTGCTACCAGTCCCAATGGAAAATTGTGCTACTAAAAGCTGTCTTGTAAGTACGAAAGACTTTTCCTTTCGCAAAATTTCAACTAGTGTTCATCAAAATCTTCAAGGTTATGTTTCACAAAATGTGAGTCATACTAATGATTTTCACTTGGATAAAACTCATATACATAATTATTGATTTGAAGAAAATTAATAGAATAACCAATTGAAATTGTGTTCTGTACCTAGATAGATAGATGATGATGATAATGATGATAATAATAATAATATGGAATTTTATAAGAAACTTAAGAGCCGAAATATTTACAATGTTAATACAATATTGAAACAATAATTTTCAAGTACATGTATTTGCTAGATCGTAACAAAAGAACTTAACTTATTTCATAAATTAAAAACAAAATTTTAATTTTTTCAAAAATATTATCGTTATTGATGAAATTTGTCGAAGTATGTTTCATTTTTGCAATTTTTACACCAATAAAAGAAACAAAATTATAATTTATTGAGAAATACAATCATTAATTATTGATAGAAATTTGTCAAATAATTTTCCCTTGAGGGAAAACGCTGCGTTCTAATTTCAACCTCCCACGGATAAAAAAAAGAGATTCGAAACTAAGGAACGCCCTTAAAGACCATTATAGAGTTGATGTTAACGTACGTACCTGCAACCGGAGGAGCTGTAAAGGTGAGTTGATGCGTACATCGAGAAGAAATAGGTGGAACTCTCTTCATGGCTATCAATTCTTTTTGCTCAATACTGCCCAAGGTTAAGAACCATCCAGGTTCTGTGGGTTTGGGAAATCGAGGAGCGTGTGCTTTCTTTTCTCTAAAATAACAATGATCCTCTATTAACTTCAATTGCAAATAAATATTTTAAATATTTGTTACTAAAGAAAATTTCATATATATTTTATATTATTTAATTTATTAATTTTATATATACATAATTTTACTATATTCTGAATTAGAATAAGGTATTAACATTTTACAATTTCGTCAATCGTGCAAGAGCTAGAGAGACACAAATTAATCGAGAGCTAGACTAGCTCTAGCTAATTCTAGCTGAACTGTCGCAGATCATCTATCTAGAATCTAAATTTTCCTCAATTTATGCAATAGTCTTCCTCTTTCGAGGTTAAGCATTCCAAGAATGAACAAATTTTGTCCAAACTTCGCCGTTTTATGTAAATGTATCACTTACCCCGGTTGCACAAACGTCCTGTCGTAATGATGGTTCATTATCCGTTCCACTTTATACCAAGCTGCTAAGTGAAAGCATATGATTACACCTTTACACATGCTAGCATTTATATGATTTACACAATCATATATTTATATATAAGGATAACGCAAATATCTTGAATGGTCGAACAGATAACCTAGTATAGAATGTATAAGTCGTTCCATTCATCACACGCATGCGCACAAGCTGCCGAAATGCATTCCAAAGCATTTCAAGCATCCCAAAATGAAACATTGGTAGCATAATATAAATTATAACCTGACTGAAATGTGTAATTACAAGAATAAATTGTGCTGTTTTGATGAAGTAAGAATTGATTTGGGAAGACTGAAGAAGGAATATGAAAGGAGAATCCATTGTAGGATCACAATTAACTCACAAAATAGCACAGTTTACTTAAAAAATAAGAGATATGACTCACAACAATACCTTTGAATATATTATTAAACTGAAAATGCTTACGTAAATTAATTGGTGCAGTGCCAATGCTTCTAATCTTTAAATTTGAAATTCTAAGCTGATTCAGGTTCATAATCATGCCACCATCTTAGTTGTTGGAAATATAATCGTACACTTTTATACCAAATAATGGCTCACTTTTATAATAAATAACATGATGAAGTACAACAGATAATGAACCATCATAATGATAGGATGTTTCTGCAAACCGTGGGGGGGGGGGGGGGTGTTAGATTTTCGTTAGTTAATACCATCCGCTCAACACATAAGACTTATTACTGTCTATGCAATGTTTATAATATCTATTTATAATATAAATAATCTATATTTTACACGGTGTTTGAACGGGCCTAAGCCGTATACGTTATGCTGTAACTGTCCAGGTAGAAATAATTGATTTTTGACTACCTATTAAAACCTGTGCAAGTGGCCTGCGCAGGTTGACCTGCAACGGCTGACACACCGTACAGTACAGGACTTTCCGGTACAGGAACTGTACAGGCGAACGTTTTCAGTGTTACGATACGTGTATAATTGCGTCTAAGTAATAAAGTTACTCAAAAACGACGTGATACAAGGATCGGGACTTTGGATTTTACCGACTATAGCATGAGTTACTGCATTGCAGTAATATCGCTCTGAGCGATATCGCGTCTGTAAGTAGAAGCCTTCAATTATTTAAAACTAGGCGACCCGGCGAGCTGTATACCGCCTAAAGGCGTATTCACATCTACACTAACTTAGGAAACTGCATGGATTTAAACTGCCTTGATGAGGTGAGTAGAATGAGCCATCACAAGTTGAGCGGATGTAAGTGACCAATAAAACGTTTATTTTTTCATCACCTCCCACCTATTTTGAAATTTGATTTTTTTTTTTTGGTTTTGGACTACTTGGCATTTTGTGTGTTGACAACTATAGTGGCTGAATGGGAAAGATTGGAGAAAAATGACGGCCTATTTGAAAACAGCTTTAAAACTAAGAAGAGATTTGATATTAGAATTCAACTATTAAGACCGACTCCTGGCAGGCAACCTTCCAGGTTATGCCATAATAATGTCTTGGTTTTTTCTCAATGTTGAATGATGTATAATTCTGGTATTTTTGTTTCGTTTTTTATTATGTTCGGTATGAATTGCATTTTTTGTAGTGTTTTATTCACGAATAAAGACATTTTTACTACTACTATTACTATAGTTTGAAATGAAGTATTTCCTTGTGGAATCATTAACATTGTAGAGCCAAAACATGAACACAAACGTTTCCCATGTTTTTCAAGATATGAAGAAAATGTGAGTGAAAAAAATACACAATTGGGGTACCTACCAAATATCTTTTTAAAATTGAACATGATTGAGCTTTATCGATTTAAACAGCCTAAGCAAGCTGATTAGAATGAACTATCACATGATATAGTAGTTGGGCTAGTTAAAGTTCTCAAATTTAAGACCCCACTGAAGCCCCCAAATACGTTTTTAGGGGGGAGGGGAGGGTCCATGTTTTTATGCTGTTTTGAACTTGAACCGCTTTAAGAAGCTGAGTATAATGAGCTATCACACAATATGAAGTATTAGATAGCTCGAGTTCTTATATTTATGACCGCCCCCCCTTGCATTGTCAATGTCGATTAGTTATCACCTCAAATGTGAATCTCCAAACTTTCTACATGCCATAAGCAAATCAATAAAAGTGACCAATGTAGAAGGCTGACTTTTGTAAAAATATCATTAAAAATAATAGAAATATAAAAGTTCAACCAGCTGGAAGGCCTAGTCTTTCATTAATAACAATCCAGCTCTTCGAAAGCTTCAATTACATTGGAATAGTTTACTAGCTAAGTAAAGTAGTCCAGCCTTTAACGTACATACTGTATTCAGCTAGTAAACACGAGTCAACTGAACAAGTTTACAATCGGATTGTAAATTCGCCGGCGAGTAGCTTGTGAACTCGCTCAATGTAATGAATAATAAGACGAAATTGTCACAACCACATTTATTAAAAAATATTGAGAAACTAGTTTCGGTTGTTACCATTATCAATCTCAATCAAACCGATAATGGTATAACAACCGAAACTGGTTTCTCAATATTTTTTAATAAACGTGGTTGTGACAATTTTATCTTGTTATTCATTATGGATACGTTCCACACACCTTCACCACTATAAAGATCGCTCAATGTAATCACCTCTCAACACAGGCACTTACTTGGAGGGATTCAGTCTTGCGAACCTGACAAAGAGTGTGTACTCTTGTCCAGCAATCAAGGGAGTGTTGCTTGAGAATACGCATTCTCCCGAATCAAGATCAGTCTTGTCTAGACGTTTTTCTTCGTCTTCAGTATCTCCTTCATTCCAACTTCCTCTCAATGCGAGTCCAATGTTTATATCTGGCAGTTCTTGCAAGACCTTGTGGATCTGAAACAAATTAGTTCAAGAAAACGATCTGAATTATATAAGAAAGATTGAGATGACGAAGATGGTGGAAACGTGAAACAACAGAATAATATTATAGCTTCATAATGAATTCTTTGGCCTCCGGATACCAGTAGAAATATAAATAAAGGTTTAAATACCTGCGTTTTGATATCCAATAAACTACTTGTTCACTACCGGTTTCAACCCTCCTATGGGGTCATCATCAGGTGGTTGTGGACGTTATTATATCATTGCCGATTTGGCAATTCGTCGTAATGTAAAACGTCGGAAAATAAAAAACACACACATCACATAACACGAAACGAATACGAGGATGACAGGACGGACAACACGCTCGCGCTGACTGACAGGTCCGTCCTGTCATCCTCGTATTCGTTTCGTGTTATGTGATGTGTGTGTTTTTTATTTTCCGACGTTTTACATTACGACGAATTGCCAAATCGGCAATGATATAATAACGTCCACAACCACCTGATGATGGGAGGGTTGAAACCGGTAGTGAACAAGTAGTTTATTGGATATCAAAACGCAGGTATTTAAACCTTTATTTATATAATATTATAGCCCCCATTTCCTTCAATAAGAACTGCCACTGTAAGCCTGTATTTCTTGTGAATAGTTTATTTCACCCACTTTTTATCAAGAATAATTTTATGCCTGTCCTTACTCTGTGAGAGAATGTTTCAACTTGCTTCCTAGTTAAAATTACGCTAATAAGAAGACATAAAACTAAAATTAATTTTAAAACTCATTACAATCCCAAAGCTTGTAAATTAATTTATCTGTGTAACCCTTTCAAACCTCTTTTCTATTAGATTTTTGGACAAGTTGATTAAATATAAACTTCAACTTAAAAAAAAAGAAAATATGTTATTGTTATCAGTCGTGGATTTCAGCGGGTATTGAATTGAAACTAGTTGTATGTAACTGTCTTGGTTCAGTTTTACATAAATATGAAGACGCAGTGCTCATATTTAGTTGGAGCGTTTGGCTGGATATGAATGTTGAATTTTGTAAAATATATTATTGAGAAGCCGGCAACACACTTTGGTTCCTTGGCTTTTTTGCGCTTGTCTCGGGCCAGGACGAGATACGTGCCATGCGTGATGGAATGATGTGACACTAAGAGAAATATTTTAAATTTTTATGCTTTTGGTTATTGACTATTTACCTGTTGTGATCTAACAACTGATGGATTAGGATTAAAAATATATTGACATGTCATACTCTGTGAGAGCTGTGCTCATGAAAATAGCACGGTTTCACATGATGAAATAAAATAATAATAATATGAAAAGCTTCCACCTAATATGCTAGAGGATTATTCTCATTTGAGGGTCACTATGAGTAGTTCTCTTATGAGTGACTCTTATTGAGCGGTCACTATGAGTAGTTCAAACAAGACCTTGGATTTGTGAATTGGCCGTCTTTACTGCAAGAAAAGCTTAATAAAATATAAATTTCTATTGGTAATTTATGTACCTTGAGTTAGTAATCCATGATTAGTAAGTAAAATCAATAACTTACAAGACATAGTGCCCGATTGATCAGTATTTCGTTAAGGATAGCATGTTAGAAATAATGAATTTATTACCTGATCGATTTCTCCCTCAGTCAATTGGGATGAAAGAATGGAAAGCAAGTTTTTATACTTGATTCGCATCAAGCCAGGCAACGAGGACCATTTGCGCTGCTTTTTGAACAGGCGTATCATGTGAGGTTCAATGTGCGGCAGTGTTGTGACGGGCGAGTCTTTCAGCCAGCGAGCCTGAATTACACTTTGCATAATCTGCTGTAACCTCAACGTAGTTGCTAGCCATCCCTGTTCTGCACTGACATCTATCATTGCCTATAATACAAGAAAATAGAAATTAATTTATTCATTTAGTATTTTAGATGGAATAACAAAAAGTTTAAGGACTAGGATAAGCACAAACACTTTTATTTATTTATTCATTTGATTTGCTCATTAATTTACATATTTATTTAATTTATCTATCTACTGAAATAACAGTGTGAGCAATAGGGTAATCCCACTATCCATAACACAAAAAATAAATTTCATTCATCTATTTATTTATTGAGATATGAAATTGTGAGGACACTGAGATAATCCCGTTATTGCCCTCATAACACAAAAACTTGAATAAAATAATTGTAAAATCCTATATTTAAAAAATAATAATAAAAGTAGATAAAGTAAATGAAGCTATTACAGAAGTATTAAAATAAAGTTCAAACAACCAAATTGCAATTAGCCCAGGCAATTTAAACAAAAAAAGGCCGTGGCGAAAATTGGTAAAAAGCTAGATTTTTTAATAATCCACTCTAGGCATCCCAAGTTTGCGAAAAAACGTGGCTTGTGCATAACTTTTGGGGGGCAAAAAACCCCAAATTTGACATTTTTTTCAGTTTTTCGCCTAAAACTCGAAAAATATCTACCGTGTTGATAACATTGTTCGATTCAAAATTGAAATAGAAATGAAATTCTACGTCGATTGATGTATAACAATACCAAATCGGTTCAGTTGTTCATTCACAATCAATTTTCAATAATCAGGTATTTTTACCTCCCTTTTTGAAAAATGAGTCACCTCCATGTTTATCTTGTAATTGCTCACTCCAACACTAAAATTTATAAGAAAGAAGATTTAGATCATTGAATTTACTTCCAGAAAATTCCGATTTGGTATTGTTATACATCAATCGACGTAGAAATTCATTTCTATTTCAATTTCGAATTGAGCAATGTTTACAACGCGGTAGATAGTTTTCGAGTTTTAGGCGAAAAAATGAGAAAGTGCAAAATTTGTTTTTTTTACATTTTTCATTTATTTATTACTAGCTGGCTCGACGCGCTGCGTTCTCATAAAAATTCTCCTTGATTTTATTATTCGCCACCTCCCGCTGAGGTTACATTTCAAATAAGGAAAGAAGTTAGTCCTAGGGCTCTTCCAGCTGATCATAGAGGCTTCGATGTTTTCTTAATCACAACCTCTGAATGAAGAAACATTTCAAATTTAAACCTCCTACGACTATAAGGGTAGAAGCTAGTTTTTTATTTTATTATTCGCCACCTCCCGCTGAGGCTGCATTTCAAATTTCTAGCTGCATTGGTTAACAGATGTCATCAACATGGCATAATTACATTTCATCATACCCAGTCGTATGTTTCCTACATGCAAAGTGCAAAGTCTTTTGCTGTTCAAAGACAGCGTAAATAACGCCGCTAAGGGCCTGCCATATGATTAAAAACTGTTGACTTCTATCAGCTGTTCCTTTAAGCAAGTTCAGTAGGTTAGGTCTGTAAAATGGATTAATTAATAGTAATTATTAGCTCTTCTATTAAAATTTATGGTCAGAAACCATCCTCAATATTCACACAACATATTCCCAAAGTTTCATGCTAATCTGTCAAGTGGTTTTGAAGTCTATAGGGAACATACATACATACATACTTGAATCTGTAATACATTGAATAATTTTCATTACCTGAAGGATACGAATGGCTTGGTCAAGAACAGACTTCAGATCAGTGTTGTAGTCAGTGCAGGGCATAGGAAGTCGACTGAAGTGGGCTTGAAGAAGCAGAAATGCTTTTGTGTGTGGAGAGTCAAGAGTCAGCTGATCAACTGGTAAAGGACATTCTTTGGCCAGATTCCTAAAACGATAAGAAGAAAATATTATACGTGTATGTCATATCTTTATAAATCATCTGTAGATCATCTCCATACATCATCTGAAGTTGTTACCTAGTAACGTGAATATCATATTATAACAAGTCACAGTTCAGTTCAGTTCTCGGTTCTCATTCAATGTGTTCAATAAAAACAATTATACTGTTCAATCTATGTATTTAATCATAAAAGTTGGCGACGAGGATGCACATGCAAATTTTTTTACCTACGCTGCAATTATATTGACTTTATTTATTCATTGTTTCTCATGAAGCCACAAAACAGTACACTTACACTGCTCTTGTGGCTTATGAAATATATGTAAATATATGTATATATGTATTTTTTACATTCAATTGATAATTTGCATTATAAGCACAGTATCTCTCAAGAGAGAAAACCGTCCAAATTAGCTGCTGTTATAATACCGCATGATACCAAGTACTATGCTAATACCATAATTCTGCAGCGCTAACTAAGAGAATATTCCAACAAATGAGTTTCAGTGGTAGTATTTGCATGAATTTAGAAACGCGTTCAACTAATCAATAAGTGTTTTTTTTTTAATTTGAACACATTCTTGAATTTTAAAAAGTGACAAGTTGTCAAAAGGAGCCTAAAGTAAAATATCATGCCCAAGAAACATCATCATCTTCTATTCAAGGATTAGGTTCATTAAACCTGTTCCAGTACAAATATTTTTCTCAAATTCCAATTTTTCTATCGTTTTGTAAGTTTTGAGAAGAAATGACAGATGTTGTCGCAACCACTAAAATTATCAACACACAAGATACTATAGTTTCGACTGTTACATCATTTTCAATCTCAGTCAAACTCATGATTGATATTCAAAATGGCGTAATAGTTGAAACTACAGTATATGATGTATTAATAATCTAAGTGGTCATTACGTTTGTATGGATATCTAGCATAATATCACGGTCACCCATACTAAGAAGCGAGGAATAATTGTTGAAAATGTCTAATTGCATATGAAGAAGCTTTAGGGCGCCCGGACACTGAATTCTGTGTTGTTTCGCGACACGCTTTGCGACGACATCTTTTAAAATCGAACCAATAGTTTTCAACGAACGCCCAGCCACTGGAAGTTGTGCTGCGCTGCGTTTAGTACCCGGACACCTCAATTGTTATCAGCTTGAAATTCTTCTAGAAAAATTTTACCCTTTTTCTAAACTAAGTCGAAAATTTGATAATTGATTACTCACCCATTCAAGATATCTTCATTATGCCTGACTGGCAGCTGGCTATACTCGTGAACCTTGCACATGACGTCCAACAACTGTTCCCAGGATAGAGTTGGACTGAGATGGTTTCTTAAATGCAACATGGTGATATGTGACAAGTAGTAATAGGATGCAATACGACCCATTGATGTCGGTGATACACCTCTATCATCCTGAAATTATAAAAATAGAAACAAGCAATGGTAGGAAAACAACATTGGAATAAATTGATTAATTGAACGATTTGTAAATAATTATAGTTTTATCACTAACATTGAAACATGTAATGGTGGGGAAACAGTATTGAAATAAACAGATAAATAACTGATTTCAAAGGAATTGTACTTAGTAGGCTGCTCTAGTTATTGCATTGCTTTGAAAAATGCAGTTTTATATTCAGTATACAGCAGTAAATTTCCTCACGAACTTAAATGCCTCTTTTCATTTTATTAGGTAGAAATGAATTTACGCACATTGTGTCCTCTTGCTAGTGTAAACAACCAATTTACCAACTAAAACTTAGTGGAGCAGTCTCAAACATAATTCAAAATAATATCAACTTTCTTTGGACTGTGTTAGTACTTCGTTTGAAATAAACTTCCAAATTGAAAGTATTTTACTGTAAAAGAATCAGTAGAATTTAATAACTTCTTATAATTATTGTCTTTCACAGTGAAATTTCCAAAAACACACCTAAACGACTTCATAATCCTAAGATTAGGATTATTTAGATGAAATTTCTGATAACGCAGTTTTGGGCAATATCCTGTTGTAGTTTGTGAGGCGAAACATGAGCTCTCACCTGCGCATGGCAAGAGAAGGAAGCTCTCAAAAAACAAGATACATAAACAAGAAAGATATGGTTACGCAACAAGCCGTTTCATTTATTTGGAAAACGTATTTGAATGTTTATATATTAGGATTTTACAGTGTTTCACTGCCTTCCTTCTTTTAGTCGGGTTCTCCATCAACGTCGGTCGTCCCACTCTTCACCCTACAGGTTCCTCACTTTTCTACTAAAATAAAATCATCAGCTAAAACAATTATTCCAAAACACACGAATGCAATGACTACAACATGTTGTTTGGGCACTCAGCTGTTCATCAATGAATTCATTTTCTATTACTTTTAAATTAATTTTTATAAACTATTCATATTAATGAATGATAATTATTTAAATATGTTTAGATGTAATTAAATAGGCCATCACTATACGTGATAAAACATTCAACATACAACTAAAAATTTATTGATGAACAGATGAGTGCCCAAACAACAAATAGGCAATGCATTTGTGTGATGTATTCATTTGAGCTGATGCTCTCAAGAGCACGTTTAAGCGTCTGATGCATTTTATGCTGGATACATGCTGCGTTCTCCGTATCATCCAGTAGTGCTCGCTGGATAACTAAACTAAAAATACTATTGCCAACAGCAACAGTTTCAGCAAAAAGAGTAACTGTATAGCTTTCTGCTGTGGAGCAGGTGACTTCTTTCAAGTATTTGGGAGGCATAATAGGAGAGGACATGAGAAGCAACAAGGAAATTAGAGTCAGGATAGCTATGGCCAAGGAAGCGTTTTACAGCATACAGCGAATTCTATGCAGTAAACTGGACAGGGGATTGAGGAAGAGGCTGGTAAAATGCTATGTACGGAGTGTTGCTCTGTATGTAGCAGAAACCTGGTCGATGAGAAGAGAAGACAAGAAAATACTCGAAGCACTGGAGATGTGGATATGGAGGAAGATGGAAGGGATAGGATGAAGAGGTTTTGGGAAGAGTTCGGGAAAGAAGGAATCTATTGGAGGTGATAAGAAGCAGAAAAAGAAGATGGCTTGGACATTGGATGAGACGGAGTTGCTTACTCGTGGATGCGCTGGAGGGAACTGTGGAGGGGAAGAGAGGTAGAAAAAGGAGAAGGTTTCAAATGATTGACGACATCCTGGTGTATGGAAACTATAATGTGACGACGCGACTGGCAGAGAATCGTCAAGAGTGGAGACCTGCCATGTGAGGACCTGCTTACGAGCAGAAGACCAATCATCATCATCATCATAGCTTTCTAGCATATGGCGTATATTGGTGGGGAACCGGGTCCTTTGAAAATCTAAAACTGTGTAATGTTTGCTTGGTTATTTTAGCAGTTCTTGAATAAAAACACGGCAGCATAATGTATTCTGCGGTTTCAGCTGACTGTATCATGTAAAATAAATAAATAAAAATGTAACACTAACGGTTTAGTGTGCATGCATGAAACATACGATAGGAATGAGCTCTGTGACATAGTCAATAGTGTAATTTCATTACATAAAGGCCGTCGAAATAGAAGGCGGTAGCCGTCAGCTTTAACAGCGGTAGCCGTAAACAGAAATTGTCATTTATCCATCTATTTATCTAGGCTAAATACAATAGAATGTAAAGTAACAACCGGCTATAAGCCCAAATCTACTTCTATTGAAAAATTTCAACTTGATGCAAATCTTTTTTGGGGTTGTTTTTAGTCTCAACATTTTTCTACATGAAAATGTATAACTAAAATCTTTTTCATTTCAAGTAGATTAAATTGGAAATTCAAATGAATCCAATTGGCAACATCTTTGTGCTCATTTCAATCTGTACACTCCTTGTAATTATTGTCTTAAATCAAGGAAGACCAACAAAACAAGATATCATGTACAGATAGACGCTGTGTGACAGCGCTCCGGTTAATAAAAGGAGATGTCAATGTAATTTCCCAACACTAATTTTTTTATAGTTTTTTTTTTGCAAAATTGTTCCAGAGAATTTTCTTACATTTTAATATTTGTATTTTTCTTGCATATGAAATGAATAAACTCCTCTGAATATTGGACAAATGTTCGGAGAAAAATTTAATAAAAAAATTGAATCAAATCTCATGCAATTCAAAAAAAATTACCTCTTCAAATGTAACACAGAAAGCATCTTCCAGCGTTTTCAATGACTTCTCCACCAACCCGGAAAGAAAATGGTTGACATCAGCTGCTTCCAGTGTTTCCAGGCCGTAGTAGGATGGATTTTTCAGTAGCCGTCTGAAGAAATACGTCCAGGTCAAGTAGTCGAGAGCCTGCTGGCGATTCTGGATGGATCCGGCCACAATTTCTGCATTCAGATGATCAGGTAAAACGGCAAGTAAACTCGACTCTACAGGGAATGGCTCGTAGAGGAATTTCTTATAAAAGTTTTTCTTCACATCATGAACAAGCACAACAGCGAGTCCTTGGTTGTCGAATTGGGGACGACCAGCCCGACCCATCATTTGCAGAATGTCCGTGATGGGCATGTCGACGTACCGCTTCACTTTGCCATCAAAGTACTCAGTGCCTTTGATCACTACCAAATGTGCAGGAAAGTTGACTCCCCATGCTAAAGTCGCGGTTGCAATAAGTACCTGGATTTTCTGGTTTACAAAGAGTTCTTCAACCGTCTTCCTATCTCTCTCTTGTAAGCCAGCATGATGCATGCCGATGCCAAACGCTAAGGTCAATTTCAAATTAGGATCTTTCATTGAATTGATAATTTGGTCCATCTCTTGTTCACTCATGTGCATCCATTGTTTGGGGTTGTCTTCTCCGGCCAAGTAGGCGATCAGATCAAGTGCTGTTAAGCGGGTTTGTCGTCTTGAAGAGACGAATACCAGAGCGGGCTGTGCTGGAGAATGTTGACGAATAGCCTGGAATGTGGGTCTGTTCATGGTGGCCATACGAGGACAGTAGTGTTTGCCTGGAAAGCCTGCGATGTGCACTTCCAGAGGAACTGGCCGAACTGACGGACGGAAATTGTACAGCCCCATCTAAAGAAAAAACAAAAAAATATATTCAATTTAAACACTTATCTTCTGCAAATTACAATTTTTAGAGAAAAAATGATTCAGAACAACCTAGTATTAAAACGCAATGAAGAGAAACTCCATAACCCAATTGGCTGATTGGCTCATCAAATATCTCTTAATCAAATAAGCACACCCAAACATACCGTACTAATTGTGTAATAGATTGCATTCTTCTTCTGCATAGATTATCAATCTATTGTGAAACGTGTTCAAAAGAAAACAGTATTTAGATGTAACGTTGAAATTCTTAATCAATATTAATTCCGTTCAACATTGAATAGTATTTAGATGAAGCAGAGGAATGATTTTCTACTTAAATGCTCAATTTATGTTGAACAATACCAATCCCTGGTTAAGCGTTTGCACAGATTTATAGCTTTATATAAACAGATTAACTATTAGATTCTCTTCCCAAAATTAAGGATTTTGATCATTGATAACTCGGAAATATATTACACTAAAATGGTTTACTAAATTTTTCAACTTTAGAGTCTTGGAAAATCAATGCTTTGTTATTCTTACAAAGGCCTCCTTCGTTGTTTTCTTACAAAGTAAGACCTTACTCACCACCTCTCAATGAACATTTCAAATTTAAACCTTCCACGACTATTAGGGTAGAAGCTAGGTTTTTTATTTTATTATTCGCCACATCCCGCTGAGGCTGCATTTAAAATTCTAGCTGCATTGGTTAACAGATGTCATCAACCCGGCATAATTACATTTCATCATACCTAGTCATATGTTTCCTACATACTGCAAGGCTCTGACTGCACGGTAGCCTAAAGTGCAAAGTCTTTTGCTGTTCAAAAACAGCGTAAATAACGCCGCTAAGAGACCTGCCATATGATTAAAAACTGTTGACTTCTATCAGCTGTTCCTTTAAGCTGTTTGGCCGGCAAGTTCAGTAGGTTAGGTGAATGATGATTTGCAAAACACACAAACAGCTTGTCCATCGAAATAGCGTGTACAGCAGATCGAAAAATTTCAAATTATTTTCCATATGATTAAAAGATCCCAGTAAGCTAGCTAGCCATGTACCCGTGCTTTGCATAGGCAAAACTTTAACCCCCTAAAAACACCCCTAAAATTGCGAATTTTGAAAAATCCTTTCTCATTGCACGGTTAAATCCTATAAGGATTGTTCATACGAAATTTCAAGTTCATAGGCCTAGTAGTTTTGGCTCTGCGTTTAGTGATGCGCGATAGCGAGATGTTACAATCGAAACGTTTCGATTGTTTCTGAAACGAATAAATGGAACAATCGATAGCAAAACGAAAGGTTTTGTCAATTCGATTGCTCCGGTTTGAAATGAATAGTTTTGAAACGAATGCATGAAATAATCGATACCGGCGATTGATTCATTAGTGATACGAAAGGACGGTTTTGTCAAGCCGATTCCTTCAGTTCGTTCTGAACATAGATTGTTGCCGGCATATACAAAACATTTCAAAATATATAAAATATAAATAACTTACGGTATGCTTATCATAGTTTTGATAGTCTTTCAATTCATTACATTCATGCAACATCCAAACTATACATATTTTGCGATGATACTTACTGAAATAATTCGTATTCATGAATTCATCTTGGTGCAAAACTTCAAATCGGTCCATTTTTGATAATAAATAAACATTGACTGAATAATATAGACCTAACTTTTCAACTAATGTAAATTTTTATTTGTTTATTGTGGAATAATCTACAGCTTAGTTTTGGGTTACTTGCTTACAATCAAAATTTAAATTTTTAAAGAAATAGTTGAAGCCTGAAACCTATAACCTAAATAGTAATGGTTATAATATGCTTTGAAATAAATCACAATAGTTAGTCAAATGGGGAAAAACATCTAAATTTTAAATTTGAAAAGCCTAGTCGTCTTTAAAAACTTTATTTGTATTTTTCTCTGTTAACTCATTTTCTGCTTATTCAGTTGCAAACTCAGCAACAGACATAATGACGATAATATGAGCGCTTGTATTTCTTAATTGTCGAACTTCGTGATCATATATATAGCATCATGCTGAGCAGCTATAGAACAGCAGCTATAACTATAATGCGGGTCTTAACGATTGTATCGTAGCTGCGCTCGTGTGCAGCATTTCGAATAACTTTCAATAACTGGCTTAACGATAGTAAACAATCGAAGTGTTCCATTCGATTGTATTTCCGTATCGATTGTGAACACTTCGATTGTTAAATCACTATCTGCGTTGACGAGTGAGTCAGGGTATCATCCTTTTATAGAAAGAAGAAGATTAGCACCAAATCGATATTAACATACTCAACATGACACCACCTCATAATATTAAATAGTTATTTATGTATTAAGAGCGTGAAGCGCGACTTTATCGCTAGAGCCAAAACATTTACTGCGCGACGCACAGCGGAGCGCAGTAATTTTGTGAGAGCGATAAAGAAGCTTCACGCGCGAAATACATACAATATTTTTCCTACAACTGCAGTTCTGGATTCCAACACAATAAAAGTTTGAAGTTTGTAACATCACAGACCGTGCGCGGATTTGGTTAGCATTCGACGTTTTTGAGGTTATGTGAAATTCACGGATTCCATGATCCACCAATGAGAAGACATCAAAATCAAAACAGAAGCGTAAAGAAAACAGCTGGCGAGCGTAAAGTACTTTACCGCTTGCAGAGCAGTAAAGAGGTATTTTACAATTAGTTTTCAGTACGTAAAGAACTACTTTACGAGCAGCTGTAGGAAAAATAGTTTTCATACATGCAAGAAAACCTGCTAAGAAGCTGAAGCTAAGATGCAGTAACAGTATATTTCGATTTCTGTTGGGTGACTTTTTAAATAGTAGCCTACTTTTCAGTCTGAATACTCATAAACTCACAAAATGCAATTAAATCTAGATTTCTAGAATATTTAATAACCTGTCTAAAAATTTAAGTTAACAGTCTGTTTTTATATCTCTTTTTTCGTATCTCTTTTCTTCTCCTCCTGTTTTTTCTTCTTCATTTTTCTCCTAATTCTTCAGCGTTAGTTTCGTCGACAGATAACAGCAAGTAGCTGCTTATTATATAGGACAACATGTATGTGTATATACATAGATGTCTTAAATTAAACAACAAGATTCGGTCTTACTCATCAGAATTATAGATCAGTATCAAGTTTGAGAAAACACTCAGAATGTAGAAAAGACAATTAAAAAGTTGAGGTCCATTATGTTTCCGGTTTTAAAAATATACTACTGAACTATTAAGAAGCGCAATAGTTTTGCAGTTTATCTATACATATTAGATAAAATGACTGTTCAACTCTCAACTGTTTCTTCCTCTGCCAAACTCAAATACTGTAGCTTTAATCCTATTATGAAACGTTTCATAGTTTTTGACGTGATCTATGTGTTATAATTAATTGCTTGTGAAGAATTTATTGTATCTTTATTAATGACATGTCACGGTTTGGTAAACAACTGTATTTATGCAAACATATGTGATGAATGAAGATCTAATCTACGGTAATCTATTGACGTGTCTCGTGAGATTAGACTCCCAAAAGTGTAAAGCGAAGAAAATATATATTGTTACAAACCTGTCCGATGCCCAACCAATCAGCCAGATCACGAGCATTGGCCAGTGCTGTTGACAGACCAACAACTCGCAATGTTTTGCTGGTGTGCGAAGCTATAAAGTTGGTACGTGAAACAATAACTTCGAGAACGGGACCTCTGTCCTCACCAAGCAGATGAATTTCGTCGATGACGATCAGTGACACGGCACGCACATAGCCCCTCGTTTGCCAACTACGCGATATACCGTCCCACTTTTCTGGGGTGGTGACTATCACATCTGCATTGGCAATGGCACGAGCATCGGGGGTTACATCACCTACAATTAAAGACACATTATGTACCTGTGCATGAATGAGCATGTAATTTATTAGTAACTTTAAAGGTACCGTGCTTAAATTTGTCAAAATATTCATTTTCAAAATAAGATACATTATATTGTGATACATTGCACTCGAACATTTACATGAAATTAACAAAGAGCATTACACAAAATTGCATTACATGTACATTTAAAATAAATTAACGAAGTGTATTACACAAGAAAAATAAAAGTGACAAAATAATACAGATTAAAAAGAGGAACAGAACAGTGAGAAACGATTTGCCCTTACCTCAAAGGTCTATTACAGGCTAATGGTTATTGATATTTGGTATGATTGTCATTATAATCTATATCATTGAATACGGGAATGTTTATTTTTGTAATTATAATGACAGGGGTGCAGTGAGAATGAATACAATCTTTTATTTTAAAGATTTTCAAGTAAAGATTACAAAAGGCGTCTTTTTTCTAATTCATCTAGTCGTGTTTTTGTCTTGAATCTCTGAACGTTTTCCTTTCACATATCAGGTTCCGTTTTATTGTGAATATAATCATAGCCTCCAAAAGACAAGGCCCCGGCGAGAAAATTGTCAACACCGCTCCTACAGCAGGAAGGAGGCTGGCTCTGCCAGTAGCAGACAGTGCTCGTGTAACAAACACCTCATGTTCTCAACTTGTTATTCAGAAATTAAATTGCTTAACAAATTTTCTTGTCATGCTATTTTAGTTTTACGTAATTTACTGTTATTTTGAATCAGCCAAAGATTGGAAATGGTTATTTACAGCCTAGACAGGGAAGGAGTGTTACCATCGTACAGTAAACCTAAATTAGTTGAAAAATGAATTTCTGGATCCATTACTATCTGTGATGTTAAAATTAGGTATCTCACTTCATTATAGCGACTTGCAGTCAATTTTAAAAATGACAAAATTAAAATCGTTATTGTTGATCGTTAACAAGTCGTTATAATGAAGTGAAATACCTAACTAAATTAGTTGTTTCCTGGACTGAAAGTACACGTGTGATGTTGATGGTTCTAGTAAAGTGAAATGACAATATTTTGTAATAGTGCTGTAAAAGTAATATAGCTTGGTAATGGCATTTATTTTTCAACAAATAAACATAGTCCACTATAAGCATAGGCCTATTTTAGTTTTGTTGTAGCCTACTGTACACACAATTTTATGATCAAACAACAATATTATAAAAAACAACAAATGAAAAAATTACAATTATGACAAAATTTTAAGTTTTCTCTTACAGCTACGATTGATAACTTTATGAGTTCTTGCCTTTGAGTAATTGTTCAACACAATATTACTCATTATTAAAACTATCTTTCTAGCTAAGTCCAGATTACTAATATCATAAGGCCTCTTTTCTTTTGAAATATAAACACTGTGTACACACTATTTTACAATCAAACAACAATATTATTAAAAAAAAACAAATGTAAAAAATTACAATTATGCCAAAATTTTAAGTTTTCTCTTACAGCTACGATTGATAACTTTATGAGTTCTTTAAAACTATCTTTCTAGCTAAGTCCAGATTACTAATACCACAAGGTCTCTTTTCTTTTAAAATATAAATACAGTACTGTATACACAATTTTATGATCAAACAACAATATTTTAAATTATTATCACAAACTACCACAAACTATCACAAACTAAGAAAGCAATCACAAACTACCTCACTCCTCGTTTGTGTAGTACGCTCTTTGGACTAAAACATAGCGTTGAGGTCTGAAGAGTCACCTACAGTCGAATCGGCTATGGTACTATATACATACATAGGTGTATAATATTAAAATATTTTAATAGGTGTCCAGTCAGCACGAGGAACAGCATGAATCCACGCTTTTCTTTGTCTTTGTCGTTCATCTTTTGGAAACTTGAAACAAGGGACATCCCCTTCCGTTTTAATTTTGGAATCGTAATTACTTCTGCACCCAGAAACAACACATTTCTTCGGCATAGTTTCACAGAAAACTGTCAATCAACTGTCTGAAAACATATTCAAAATAGTCCAAACAAGTGAGCGCGTACTGTCAGTCCATTGCTTTGTATGGAACTGGAGGCTTGTCGCCAGCCTCCTTGCGACGTTGCCACTTCTACAATGCCGCGGCCTTGTCTCTAGGAAGCTATGATATAATGCATTATGTAAAAAATGGCGATGGATAGACAAGCATGGGACTGGATCGAGAAAAAGAAGAGGAAGAAATTATTTTCCAGCAGACTTGAGATATTATTTTCCAGCAGAAACGTGATAATAATTAAACTAGTAAGAAAGTATTTTTCAACATTATTTTAGTTATCTTATTGTGGAAACAATGTTTTTTGTTAAAATCTAATCTAAATAATTTTATCTATCACGTTATTAGTACAGAAAATGGGATGAAACAAATGAAAAATAATAATGGGAAAAATTGGTTTTAGTTTTAAGACGGTGGTAAGGTGTTATGGGGAAATGAATAAGCAAATTTAATTATTAGTGGGGAAATTCTTACGAGGATTACAGCCTCACCATGTTATGAAGAAAGTGTTATAGGTGTATTCCAAACCACCGGGTAAGTAATAAAAAATAGAAAAGAGAAAGTTTTAAAAATTGTTTTTTTTTTTTATTTATTTATTTGTCATGAGTACATATGAGAGCACAAGGAGAATCCCATGCTTGCCCTCTTAACACAAAAATGTAACTATTATAAAGTTATAGGGGTAAAGGGGTAAAGTTATTGAACTATAGTTCTCTATACATTTATATGAGCAGGTGAAATGATCAACTGAACAAAACAGGTACAAGTGAAATCAAAAGACGAAAGAAAAGAGGCGTTGGGAAAAGAGAAAATGAAGAAAAGGGAGAACATGACACATGCAAGTCGAAATAATGAGAGATATAAAATATATGAATGAAACAATAATAATAACAGTAATAAGCGCCGTTTGAGCCATGTTATGGGGTATATGATAGACCAACAAATTTAGGTGCGTTCCGAACCACCGGGTAAGATCAAGTAATAGCAGCTCGATCACCCATTCAAGCGCAGTCTTTAGTGCTCTTGACTGAATATCACTATCGAATGAACACAACGTTCACCGTCTGACAAATTGCGCTTAGCGCAGTTGGTTGAGACGTCACAACTTCATCTTGCTTTCGTTTCAGCGGTCATGGGTTCGAATCCCACTTCTCCGTCTGGCATCTATATGTTATCATTCACCTCACGGACTCATGTGGGCATCATCAGCAATAAAAAAAAAATACTAACCTATATGAGTCAAGGTAGATTTCAATTTTAGATTTTCAAAGAGGCAATTCTATGTAAAATAAACACAGATCGGAGATATTGGATATCAGACTAATCAGAATTATTCTAGTTATGCAGTTGTAAGCCATTTCCAAAAACCACTTCAACCTTACAGCCTTCAATTCGAAATTCAGTGAAATAAACAACTAAAATTATTTATTAGACTAACTCACCAGTTAATTCTATCACAGACATGTTGAGCTTATTGCCAAGTTTAAATCGCCAATCTTCAATCCGTTCTCGAACCAGTGCTTTCAGTGGAGCAATGTAGACCACCTGTAATGGAAAAAATATCAATCTGGGCCCTGTAAAATCAACTTCCTTGTTTTCTAGATATGTAAAACATCAAACCCCCACTTTTTAAATAGTTAATTATTATTAATGCAAGTAAGCTCGATTATTATAGCCTAATTAAATTATTATAGAACAATATTTTTATTATGAGTGATTAGTATGAATGTTAATTCATAGATTGACTCATCAACTATTTTTGAAAGGATAAATTATGAATTAATATGAATCTGACAAATTTATTGAAAGTGGTCAGAGTATCTATGACCGACTTTGCACAGTAGACTTTCCACTACCTGTTGCAAGTGGAGTCCCCCAGGGGTCAGTCCTTGGACCGGTTCTCTTTATTCTCTTTGTCAATGACTTCCCTGCACTCATAGAGGACCAGAACACAAAATGCATAATGTATGCTGATGATATCACACTCCTAGTTACACTGCTGAAGGAATGGTCACAACTGCCACCAACTCTCTCCAGAAAGCACAAGAATACTGCAATGCCAATTTGTTTTTCAAAGTAATGATCTTGCTATGAACACCACAAAATCAATTCAAATTAATTTTAGTAAAAGAGGGGCTCAATTAACGAATACATGTAGTACAGTCAGAACAGAAGAGAGCAAGATAAAATTCTTGGGTATTACAATAGACAGTGGCCTATCATGGAATGCGCACGTGGATGGTGTATGTAAGAAATTAGGCTCAGGGATATATGTGGTTAGGAGAGTGAAGTGGTTTGCAACCCTGGAAGCGGAAAAAGCAGCTTACTATGCTCTGGTGGATTCTCACCTACGATACGGCCTTGTTGTGTGGGGGGGGGGGGGATCATCTGCGGGCAATCTGAAGAGGGTTCTCACTCTTCAAAAAAAGGCTGTAACAGTACTTGCAAATCTCAAGCAACGGGAGACATGTCGAGACGCTTTCCAATATCTGGGCATCATGACTGTGACCAACACGTACATCATGGAAGTCATCATTTATGCAAGTCAACTCCGTTTGCAGAGAGGTACAGATGTGCATACATATGTCACACGTCAGGCAGATAACTATGTACTTCCAAGGCACCGAACTGCGATCTTCAAGGAGAAACCATCATACATGGGCTGTAGGCTGTGGAATCATCTGCCCAGAGCAATTAAAGAGCTGGTCTGTGAGATATTAAAAAAAGACTAAGTGATTTTCTTAAAAGAAAGCCAATGTACACTATCCATGAATTTTTTGAAACAAGAGACCTAGTCTGGCAAGAGTAAGAGTGAAATGAAAATAATTATTTTTAAGACAAAACAAAACTCAAAAATAACATCGTAATATTAGCATATTTATATATTATGTACCTACATATGCTTTAATAGTACCCTTTTCAAGTTACCAACTGTTACTATTACTGTATATGTTACTATTACCTACATATGCTTTAATAGTACCCTTTTCAAGTTACCAACTGAACTATTACTGTTCTTAAAGAATATGTAATAAAGTATATTGACTATTGACTAGAGCATCGGTGATATTCATCATCATAAAATCAAACCCATGCTGAGGAATGATGTATGACAGAGTGAAGGAACATGCATACAGCGTGAATACTGAATATGCTGAATGCTAACAGTCAACTGCATGTGTTAAATTTTGCGATGGTAATTATCCGAGACTGTTGAATGCTCCACTGTCCAAGCACCCTAACAGCCCCAAAGCATTTCTTCATAATTATTCTGATTTGATACTGAGTTTCTTTAAAACTGAAAGTAGTTGAAACTGAGAGTTACTTA